>JBCJKH010057868.1:24788-37886 GCA_039877255.1 Loriculus beryllinus
CTAGGCATTAAAGATTCCCAATTTTATGAATTTTGTTGGAGTTATGCTAGCAAAGTGAAATGCATTTACTGGTATAACCCAGAAGATTTCAGTTGAAAGGTGAATGTTGAAGCCTGAGGCTGGAGCTGAGGACAGCAAGTTTCCATCTGAGAAAGGCTTCCTGCTCTCTTAAAGTCTGTTTGGGAAAAAAAGGGCAAATGCTGATTGTACTTCATTACTTTATTGCTATAACAGGAGGTTAAAGAAGGAAAGTGGAGGAAAACAAGCCAAAAGGAGAGGTGTAGGATCAGGGAATAGTGTGATCACTCTCTCTCTGTCTGGGATGGAGTGAACCCATCGCCCATAAATCTCAGGGTGCCACAGCACTTTAGTAATAAACTCCATCTCAGGCAATAAGACAAATGGATTTGAAAAATACTTTAACACATCCTTGGATTCAGACCAATGCTTTGGGTAGTTCTGTATTTTCCAGTGTTCCACTGATGGGGATGGAGGAGATGGCCCCTGTCTACCCCACGTTAGCGAGTGACATGGGGTGGGAAAGTTTGGCAGGGAGAGGTGTATTAGAGCTGATTTCTCCTGTTGTTGGTTTTAAAGTGATGGGAGGGTAGTTTGGGCGGTTGGCAGAAGCTGGATTTAGGTAATATGGTCTGTAATGTGATATTGACCAGCCAAGATAATTCTTCTCACACTGTTATCTGGAGGGATTGGTAATCAGTATAACACTGGCTAGTTCAGGTGGTGCTTGGACTTGGGCAAGCATTTGCCAAGGTCTTTACCTTGGTTCACCTTATGGCTTCAATCAACCTCAGACAGATACATGGCAAACAAGAAAGTTGAAGGAGAGTCACGAGGCATGGCTGAAGACCCCATCATGCACCCATAAATTTGCTTGTGTGGAATCCTGATGGTTGTTCACAGTCTTCATACCCTGGCAGTGTCATATTGGGGTGAAACAGGATCATTCCTGTGCAGCATGAAGGTCAGTTTGCCTCAGCTAATATTCAGAAGATTTTGGTGTTCATGGGCTTGTTGTTGATGATAATCCTGGCACAGTGGAAGGCACAGGGAGATGTAGTGTCTGCCAGTAGTATTTTACAGTGGAAAGGGAGGAAAACTATCAGACACATAACTCATTTCTAATGTTATGCTATGAAGCTTTTTTCTTCTTGTTGCCCTGTGGATGTAATTAGTCATGGGGGCTCTTTTTTAGATGTAATTACACCATTAAGCATACTTTCACCTCAACCACAAAAATGCATGGTTGGACTCTGTAATTACACCACTTAATGGTATTACCTATGCTACGTAAGAGTATATGAAGCAAACAATGTGTGGCTCAGACTCCCTCTGACTTGCTGCTGCTTTGATTCTCAAGATGGTCATTGGGAGTGCAAGCTCCGCACCCTGTGTCTGGGTGAGTTGAGCTTGGGGAAGCCATTTTCTGCCCAGAAGCACTTCCACTGAGTGCAATAAGGCCACTCATGTTGATAACTAATTGAAGGATCTGGGCTTAAGTCATTGGCTAAGAGGTTTTTAAGTTTTGTTAGTGGTTTGGTTACTCATCATAGCCCTGTAGCTGTTTGGGTTGGTGTCGCCAAGGAAGGGAGGAGTTTAGGGTGAGCCTGGTGAAGGACCAGAAATGTAAATAGATAGTGTGGAGGGGAAGACCAGGAGTGTAACTGCAATGTGAGAGCATGGCCTTGGCAGGTTGTTGGACTGGTTAGAGAATAGTGTGCCTGTCCTCAGCTGTCCTTAACCCAGTAACTACTGGGTTGAAGGAGGCAGCGCATCAGTTTAGAAGGGATAGCAATTTCACAATTGAAGTGTTCAAGGCTACGTTGAACAGGACTTGGAGCAACCTTGTCCAGTGGAAGGTATCCTTGCCTATGACAGGGGGTTGGAAGTAGATGATCTTTGAGGTCCCTTTCAACCCAAACCGTACTATCATTCTGTTTCCTGAATGACCTCACTGCCCTTCTTATCAAATGGTGTCACCCACTCATGTGGGGCACTGATGGGGCACTATCCCTCGTGGTCTCAGTGAGGAAGCCAAGGATGGATGAGGGAGATGTCCACAACAGGAGCAGGGTGCCACCAGTAAATAGCAGTGGCTGCATGAGGAGTGTTCCCGCAGTGTTTGTCTGGCTCAGGGATGTTGAGGGATGAGGCTGGGATAGAGCCTGTTTTGTGTGGCTTCCACTTATAGCGATCTCTTCCTGGACTAAAATCTCTTGGCTTCCATTTTCAGTGTCTTATAGTTTTGTGATTTGTTTTTACTGCTTGTTTCAAAAAAAGAAGAAAGAAAGAAAGCAAGCAAGCAAAATGATCTTTATTATGTTTATTTGGTTAAAAGAATTTAATGATGAGTCCAATCTTAAAAAGAAATCAAACCCAAACACGCACTGTACAAGTGGCTCACTTCCTCTGGGTTTCTAAAGAAGTATGTGTCTGTGAGACATGTTTTTGTTCCTGTTTCATCTATACACAACATTGTGGAAGCTTTAAGTAAAATCTGTCCCTAAATAGGCACCCCTGGGATGTGCAGCTGCCAAAACAAAAATCAGGCAACAAAACCCAGCTCGTGTCCTGCAAACAATTTCTCTGTTGTTCTTCCTCATCAATCCCTTCCATTTAGCTTTACTGACACTGTTTTTAATCAATATTGTGCCTGACCAGTGTTTCATACTCACTCTTTGGGAGACTGCAGCCACTTCTATACAAGATCAGGGTGTCTGGCAGCACCCATGTGAACTGTCCTGGGTAATGCTCCAGCTATAGGGCTGGATGGAGGGTTGGACCTTCATGGGAATGACAACCAAAGTGTTAGTTTTGTGTTTGTTGATGACTTAACCCTGGTTCTGTCTCACAATTGCTCTCATATCTTTTAGAGAAACGGTGCAATGAAGGGTGTATTTGGGTTCATATGATTAAATTGCATATAGTTCTGTGAAAAAGCAAAGTTGGAAGTAAAACTTTGCAATGACAGAGTCAGCTTATTGCATGTCTGCCTGGTTGCTAGAAGGACAATTGAGGAAGTTCAAATTATTCAACTCCATCTCCCTGTAAAACCACCTGATTCCCTTTTCTAAGTTACATTACTCTGCATTTAGGCATCATGTAATCATCTGCTCTTCTCACACACGAGCAAAAGAAATATCTGCTTACACAGGATCACCCTTTTCACTTGAAAGAAAACTCTACCCACTGCTACTATTTAGAGGTCTATGTCATTTATCTGTAACAGGATATAGATGTCTTAAAAGCATACGAACGCTCTTTTCCAACTTGCAAGAAAATATACTTTATAGAAATGCTTGGATTTTAAGCAGACGTTTACTGAAGCCTATTGCTTTGTTTATCTTGTCATGGAAAGGATTACACTGCATGCCTCACAGCTCAGAAAGGAGTGCACAGTAATGGACTTTTTATAGGCTGAGGAGACACCAATTCTGAATTTAGAGCCAATCTAATATTATTCATTATGATGTTTTCTCCATCTCCATTTTTATTATTGGCTTGGTGGCCTCTTTGTTCTCTATCTGATTCTCTGAAATTGTCTGTAGACTAGTATTTTATTAAAGACCAGAGCTGCAAGTCTGGCAGCAGGCAAGGACGTGGAGACAGAAGCTGATTTCTGCCATCAACTAAAACATAGACAAGGAGTTTCTTCTGTTTGGAAGGGAAGAGGAAAGGCACAGGGGATGCTGTGCTAACCCAGCTGGTATCCTCTGAAATGCCATGTGGAAACTGGGACCACTGTTAGTGCAGGTCCCCTTTTGTTACTGCATAAAAATAGGGTTCTTTCCTGTTTGCTGGCAGCAGTACCAGGATGGATGTGTGTAGTTAGTTCATGGTTGTGTACTTGGTTGTGCCTATGATGAACTGAGAGTCACGTGCAATGAGTAGTGTCAGAGGAAGAAAACTTGGTACAAAACTTGGTACTTTCTGCTGTAATCTGTGGCTGCAGTTTGGGAGCTTCTGTCAAAATCCACAATCAAAAGTCATTTAGCAGCTTTAGGACACCTCTTTGCATGATTATCACTGAAAAGGACCAAATTTTATGTGCACTAGCAATACCAACCAGCAGGTTTCCTACTTAGTAATTTAAGCCTGTGAACATTTTGCCTCTGCCTTTGCCTTTTGTACTGCTCCCCACTGATTGTACCATCCAGTTCATGCCCTGTATCTGCTGCAAAAAATCTTTTCTGGGGTCATGGTGTTGCATATAGGATTTTCCCAGGATATGAATTAAAAGCATGGAATTTTTTGCTGCATTTTATCGGATCTCATCTATTTTCAAATAAATTTTAAAACTTCATGCTTTGGCTTGGCTCATTTCGACTCATGCTGCCATGAGAGTTGTCAAAATCTGAGCAAAGAGGCAGGGCAGGGAGCAGGAAACCTCCTACATACCCTCCAGTCTGGAAGGGAAGGAGGTGACTGCTGTTTGTCACAGGGGTCATGAGATAGATTCTGTTCTGTGCCCGTGTGTGTACCAAAAGTGTGTGGATGAGCATCATGTATGACAACATCTGGAAACACCAACAATAACTGGTTTGCTCTGTTAGAGATATATGGACAGAAACCCAGGAGAACAGCATGTTACTATGGCACTAATGAAGTTCTGGTATGTGTAAACTCTCAGCTTAATTACACCAGTCATGTAAAATAAAGCAGAAGGAAACTTTAAGCAGGTCTTGGAGCAAGAAGCATTAGTTGTATTTACTTTTCTCTAGTGGTAAGTTGCATTAATGTTGGCTTTTCTTGGGAATTGAGTTCCCCTCTCTAGTGTCCTAGATCCCATCTGTAGATGAACGTGCAGATGTGAGCCAGGGGCATGGCACATAGCCCATAGATTCAGCATGGACAATTATGTGTCACAGTTATTAAGCTGGACGCTGATCTGAGCATAGCTAATTTTCTAATAGATGAAAAAATCTTAAGTGCAATCTCTTCCATGTAAGATACCTTTACAGCATCTTTCTCAATTCCTTTCCTCCCCTGCTTATAAATGTGCAATTTCCTGAAAAAATTTCCTGGACACGTTTATTTTTAGGCTTGTGTTTGTCTCCCAGAATCGGAAGCCTGGCTAGATAACAGTTCAATATCCACTCATTGATTTCCTAGCTCTCATTAGCTTAAATACTTACTCGAAGCAGAGGGTAAAGAGGTCTTCATCTTTTATTTTAAGAGCATTTGGATTTTATCCGTTTTATCTGAATCGATTTTAAAAGGGATCATTTATTTTATCATTCTCCTTAATGTTTACTTTTGGCATTATCATATGGTTGTTTCTGTTTTATAGTCCTTTGAAACGGAAACTAAATTATATATAGAAATTAATGAGCTCACTGATCATTTGCCAAAGAAAACATGACAGAGAAGATCCATGCAACAAATTAACCCCAAGATTTCCCTGAGAATTTCCCTTTCCTGTATCAGAAATGACAAGCGTGGAGCAACCTAATGGTTAAACTTACTATTTTGTTTTTGAGGGGTCACTGTGCCTTTTGGAAGGGAGTGTGATTTAAAGGCAGCATTACTAAACCCTGAGTGCTGTTCCCACAACTGGTCTTAAATGTCCTCTATGAAGTAATTTTCATTTTCTAAGCCTCTGTTTCTAAGCCTTTATGTTTGCCATCTATTACTTCTAAAACTCCTTTTTGTTGTTATAAAATGCTTTGATTCACATAGAAAAGTGCTCTGGAAGAGAACATTAGTGTCGGTAGCATGGTTTGAGCCAGGCTTCAGCCTTTTGTCTCTTCTTGGGCAGGGAACATTCCCTATACAGTCTGTATAGCTGAGCAGTATATTTTATCCTGGTCTGTTGTCATAGCATACTCAGGTCTGGCTTTTCTTACTGCTAAGGCAAGGTTTTAGTGACAAAACCAGTCAATTAGCAATGTATTTCTGTAGATGCAGAGACTGCTCCCAAGCAGGAAGGTCCAAGAGGAAGAACTAGACAATGAATGTGGAGAAAATCGGTAGTACTAGAAAGATCTCAGACAGAAATGAGGAAGACTTCGAAGGAAGGAAATTAGAAAGAGGATATGAAAATACTGCAGCCACCACTTTGCACAGTTTTAACACAAACCCTTCTAATTTTCTTTGACTTTTTCAATGAAGAAAAAGCATTTTTTCACAGGGGAACACAAAATGTCTTTGTCTGCTCTGTAATTTCAGTGTGTCTGGCTGAAAGCTGAGGGGTCATCAAATGTTCCATTTGCAAACTCCAACCAGCTGGCTAAAGGAAAAGGCTTTTTCTGGGGGCTGTGGGAAAATAAATTATGACACAGTTATAGGAAGCATTAGTTATTATTATACAGATAAATAAATTATTACAGTTTTGAAAACTTAGCTCCACAGAACTGTTTCAGTCATGTCACCCCCCTCATTTTGTCAAAAGATCCAGCTGAACTACTGGAGCTGAAGCAAGCAAACCCTTCATTTGCCCACCTGTAGCTTTTGATAGTGCAAATACAATATTTACCAATGCCTAGATGAATGCTTTTAAAAACGGGCTCTTGAGTGCAAATCTAGAGGTGTTTGCACATACTCTCAGTGTATTTGATCTTCAGACCCCAATGTGCAACTATCTTTACTGATAGAGCTCCCAGTTTTCTGTCCTTCCCTCCTCTGCCCATTTCTATCTGGAAATGATAAGAAATGAGCTGCTCTGTGTCTCCCAGCCTGGGCAGTACATGGGGTGTTACATAGAGCCTCAGTGATTTCTAGGCTATAGAAGGCATCTTAAATATACTGCAAGTTACACCTTTTAATGAGCCTGAAGCTTTAATATGGACCTAATGGTAGATGAGGAGACATCTTTGGGTTGAAGCTTGCAGCGTAGATATCTTGTTGGTGCTCAAAAGAAATGTGTTTTCTGTAAAGAACTATAAAAGGCCCGAGGCTCAGGTGTCACCACTTGAGATGCTCAGTCAGTTTATTTAGGAGCTTATATAGCAGCTGTCTTCACTGGCATCTGTTTGCTGCAAAGTACAGAGGAAAGGAAAGGTGAGCAGAACGCGAAGGTACTTCTGCAGAAGGAGTATGCATACTTTTGTCTGGCATTATGAAAATCACAAAGGTCAAGCTGCAAGTGAGAATAATTTATTACAGAAATCCTGCAGTAAACAGCTAGGCAGAATACATAAAACTTAACTGGGGGAAGATTTATTGAAGCAGCATGACTTTGACTGGGAGGATATAATTGCAAATAAATGCAGCACTCCATAAAATATTAGAAGGGCAGCATGGCATGCTTCCAGCTTTCAGTGCTGAAGTCTGATGAACAAATATTTGAACAGGGAAGGGGGAGGGAAGGGAGAAGAAAAGATCAATAACGCTTGCATGGGCTTGCAGTTGTTATGTTTCAGTGGGGAATCGGTAGTGTCAGTTGTTTAGAAAATGCTGTTGACACAGAAATGTGGGACTTTAAAGAGTAAAACTCAGGTTTGTATCTTGCCAACTCATCTTGTGATGCTGTCAGTCAGCAGCAGCTGAGCAGAGCCTTGCTGAGGGTGTTGTTTGCTATGGTTTTATTTTTCATCCTGGAATCCTGCTTTATTTATCTTATTTCTTTGGCTTCATAGTAAAGAGACAGTCTCCACCCCAAGGTCTAAATAACAGAAGATGGATAAATGAATGCTAACTCACAAAGATGTTGAATAGCAAAAGCAAATGGAGACGCTGGTTGCCCAACCTCCTCTCCACCACCCAGTGTCCCAGGAGCTACCACATATTATGACTATCTGCTTCTTTCTATAGCACTCAGGAAGCACCTGAGCAGGGACTGCGCCAGGCTCCTCCTGCTAGGCTGTTTCTCATGTAAATCCTTCCTTCAGAGGAGCTGCTCAAGTGAACGGCAGTTATTGATGTGAGGAAAGGCAAAGTCCACCTCTAAACAATGAGCAAATATAATGCACCAAGAACAAGTTGTTTATGCATTTTGCATGAGATAGTCACTGAGTTCAAGCCAAACCAAAGAAAAAATATAATCCCCATATCAGCAACCAGGACCAGCACCAGTTCCTTGCAAGTTGCTAGGTTGTTTTTATCTCCAATGCTCAGCATCTGACTTTTGGGAAGAGGGATGAAGAGTTTTGCTGCTATGGCACTGCCTTCATGATGATTTGAAAGCTTCCCAGAGAGGTCTGGGTGTGATTCCCTTGAGCTGGAGAAATAGGATATTGGTTTTCCACTGGTGGTGTAAGTGGTCAGATGGTCTTCACTCCCTACTGTAGACATCTTGGTTAGTTGCCAAGTCTAAGCAGGTTGTGTTTATGTAGTCAATGGGGAGAGAGAGGTACTCCCCATGGTTAATTCCTCTATCGTTCCTTAAAATAGGGTGGATTATCTCTTTTCCTGTGGCATAGAATAGATGCCCAGCTTCAGACATCTGTACTTGAGAACTGAATCCTAACCTTCATATTAGTATCATGGGTAAAACAGATGGGAAGGGACCTCAGTAGGTCTCTCATTCAACCTCCTGCTCAATGAGGGTCAGTTCTGATCAGGTTGCTCAGGGCTTGATCCAGCTGGATCTTAACATCTGGAGACTGCCCAGCCTCTTTAGGCAGCCTGCTTCATCTGAACCTGTTTTTCATCTAAGTATTTCCAATGGTCTGCAGGCCCTTTATAAGACCTATCTCAAGCCACCTCTTACATGAATCACATAGTTCTGTATGTGCAGATCAAAGAACTCAGTTTTGGTGGTGGCTGCTCTAGACATGCTCAGTGCCAAAACCAAGGCAACAGTTTTTGCCAGGAAATGGAGGTTCAGATGGCATTTCAGGTAGTGAAAGAGGTCAGATTGTGTTTCTTGGATCTCTGCTATTCTGCTACTTCATCATTGCTGTTCTGTGTTGCACTTTAAGGACTAAGTGCTGTTGTTCAGGAAGTGTTTTAGGGTGAACGCTGATTTTTAAGTGCACGACTTCAGGGTGGATTTGTATGTGCCAGCCCTACAAAGCCTTGCACCGTGAGCTGCTTGGAGAGCATTTGCATTTTTTCATGCTGATGCAAAGAAGAATTGGATCTTGTCCAGGGAAAGTGTTCCAGAAAAGAGTCTTTTTGGGTTCTTTAAAAGGGATTTTAATGCTTGGTAAGAATCACCTCTAAGTGCCTCTTTTCATGCATATTCAGGGGTGGTGAGGCACTGGCAGATGTTGCCCAAAGACATGGTGGCTGCCCCATCCCTGTGAGTGTTCAAGGCCAGGTTGGATGGGGTTTGGAGCAACCTGCTCTAGTGGAAAGTGCCCCTTCCTGTGGCATGGGATTGGAACTGGTTGAGCTTTAAGGTCCCTTCCAACCCAAACCATCCTATGATTCTATGGTATTTTGTGTGTGCAGGTTCACTGAGAAGTATCAGTGGGTGCAAACTTTGGAGCCCTCCCTGCGTCCCTTAGGGATTCTCTCTATAGGAAGAAAAAAAGGAAAGAAATAATGAATTTTAGTTTACAGAGAACCCATCAGGAAACTTAAGAATTTGGGCAAATAAATACTGCTGGGATTCTTTCTGTTCACTGCTTGACTTCTGAGCTTTTAAGTTTCAGGATTTCAAAGCTTCTTCAACATTCACTTGAGTAATTGAGAATTTCTGCTTTCCTTCCTTCCTTCCTGAAGCAACAGCACAGCAGGATGGTATGGAGAAAAATCCATCTTTAACCAAAGCCACAGTCCTGCTATTTCATAATGATGAAGCATCCCTCATAGCCTAATATGCAGCTGCTACAGGGGGCAAAATCTACCCCTGATTATTAGCAGTTTTAAGCTGTCCACTTGCATCTATCTCTTTCTTCTGTATCTTCCAGCAAGATATGATAATTTAGGAATGGTGTGGGAGCCTACGGGTGTTATTCTTGAGACTGGTTTGCTCCTATGGTGGCATTTTGATCTTGTCACTCAGAGAAAGCTCCATGGCTGCAAAGACTTATTGCTGTGCCAAATCTCAGCTGGATGCAGTGTAATCAGCAGCAGTACCAGCTCTAGCTTCTTCAGGGAGAGAGAGCAAAGGAAAGATGCTGTTTGGGAAGGAATTGCTTTCAACCTTCAAATCTTCTTTGAGAAATGAGCTTTGGAGTTGACAGTGTGGGAGATGAAGTTGGAGTACCCCAGAAGCCCCACACAATAAAGTAGTACATATATCAGGACAGAGCATGAAGTGATTGCTGGAGGACTTGGTTTATCTCTGATGAAGGTCTGTTGCCATCTACCTGCCCAGTAGGCCACAGATAAGGCTGACTTGCTCGTGAGCCAAATGTATCTATGGCAGCTTTGTATTCTTCTGAAATGACTTAGATTATCTTCCATATATACATTTTTATATCATTACTTTGGTGATATCAAGTATTTTAAAATACAGCATGTTATCATGCAAGTCTATAAAACCATGTGCCTACATAGTCTGTGTATCTATAATCTTGTCTTGGAAAACATAAGACAGTGTTAGCTGTTGCATTGTACTGTCACACAAGGCTGTCTTCCCTTTCTTGCCTTGTATGTTTTATTTCACTGGCCTTACAATGTGGAGTGCCTGGGCTCTGGAAGCATGGCTGTTCCTGGCTGAGACCTGACCAGGACCTAGGGGTGCCCTGTGCTCTGCTTCCCATTTTGGGCTGTTCTTTAGAAGTCTTGTATTTCCAGGTGCATTTGGAAGTGTTGGATGAGTCCCCAGTAGTTGGGACCTGGAAGAATGGCTTCAGACCTAAGTTTTCTGCAGCTCCAGTTATGCCTATTAAGTCTGTGCTTGACTCATGGAGTTGGGCAGAGTGTCTTTTGATTCAGCTGCTGACACATGTTGAACCTGATTGCTTCCAGTATCTTTGGGGCCAGGCTTCTGCTTTCTGGAAGGAGCAGTCAGGAGCAGGGATAGATACACAGTACTCGACTACCAGACACCATCATCAGAGCCATTGCAAGTTCTTCTTGCAGACCACCCTTCAGCCACAGTGATCAAGTCTGGTTTGGATGCTCCGTAACTGCCTTTATAATAACTAGCTTGGTCCTACTTGTGCTATAGGTGGGGCAGACCAGGTCTGATCACTTGGTTTGCAAGTCATCCCATACACTTGCTCCTCACACAGCCTGTATCAACTCAGCTGCAGTGCTGCAGACATGCTTCTTTTTGCAGTAATAGCCTCAAAGCAAGACTCAGTTTCTCTTCAGCTTACTTGAATGTCTGCATTGGGTCTGAATATGGAGCCTGTAGAAAAGCTTCCCTTTTGAATGTCACATCCTTTGCTGGATGCAGGCTGTGTGTTTTCACTGTGGCTTAGTGGCATCTGAGGGTTTTGCTTGGGACTGTGCTTTTGGCTCCAGCCGAGCTTCCTTCCTCAGGAGGACTATTGAAGAAACCAGCCCACGCATGGGCCTTTATATGAGGGTTTATTGTAATTTGGTTTCAGGACTGAGATATTGCAGTGATGGGAAATGATGCCTTTAAAGGGCAGTAAAAACACCACTAAAACCGCAGTGAGCGCTTTGGCACGGTAGGCAGCTGCAAGAGCCCCAAATGTGGGGATCATCAACTCTGAGATGCAGTGTTCAAGAAGGAAGCAGAGCTCTAGTCTCCCCTGACCACAAGTTTTTGTGAAAAATGTCTGGCAGTGGATTTGGAGACCTATGATAGCAAATCTTGTCTCCTTTGTATGGATGTAGCAAGTCCAGGGATGTCCAAATTGCTGTGGCATGGTAATAAGGAGCAGTTCTGTGCTCTGGAGCCTTGTGCTCTGGCATTTCTCTGCTTTGAGCTTTCAGTCCCCCTTGAGCTGACACTTCTGCAGAGGTGAGTGTCATCAAAGTGGCATTTTCTGCAAAGAGCAGAAGGCTGCAAATTGGTGTCTCATAACTGCAGCCCTATCAAACCTGCACAGCCACGTACAATAAGATAGGTGCTTGGTTTGCATGCCATGGGGTGCTGATGTGGCTTGCATGCGTCATATCCCAGTAGGGTTCCCGATAGGAAATCTATTTACTTGGGCTTGTGCAGGGGGAAGAATTTAGCGCTAAGTGTTTGTGCAGAGTTTGGTTTCTCATCGGCCTCCATGTATCGTCCTGGGTGTGGAAAATGACGTGGGGAAGCCACTGGGGATGAGCAACGGCAGCCAGCATGTCAGGCCATGTGAGGGGAAGAGGTGTCATGCAGAGAGGAGAAATGGGCATTTGTGACTGTGTTGGGTAAAAATAGCACATCCCAGGGGAGAAGCTGTTCAGCAACCTTTAGGGAAACCATACTTCTCTGGCAAGCAAAAGCACTGTAGGAAGGTGAAGACAAATTTATCCATGAATCTAATGATTTTATTGGGGTTATATGAAGAGAAATCTTGTCCCTGGGGCATGAGCCCTTTAGGATGGAAAACACTTTTAACTGCTTGGTGGTAAGGACAGGGAATGTTTTCTAAAACATTCTCAGGTTTTAGGTGAGTTTTTTGTTGGAAATGAATACTAATACTAATTTTTCTCACAAAAGTTTGTTAAAAGTCTAGTGTAGTTTTCATATATATCTATATGTATATATATAAATATAAGTATATATATATATTCAAAATGTTCAGAAAATAAAATGCTATCAAGAAGTAGCCATTATTTCACATGAAGGTTTGTAGAAGGCACTCTTAAGCTTGCTTCAGTGCTGTTCTGCAATAACCTATCCATCTACTTCAGAAGCTCCACTGATAAATTCCATAGTTACATTCATTTCCCTTCCTGTCTAGCCTTATATTTAATTAATTTCAATAACAGGAATACGAATCATATCATTCAGTATTTTACCATTACTCTTGATCTTTCGAGGGATGATAGAAATAGAGAAATTCATGCTGGGCATTTTGATATATATAGTAGATAGATATTTTTCTTCAAGAGTGTAAGTGCTCATGTAGGTCTGTGCAATGCTTCCAAATTTAACTCTAAAAAGGAGTTTAAAGGAGTGTATGGAGAGCCACAAGAAATGAAAACCCATTGCTGTAAATACCTATGAAAAGAGAATCTTTGTCCCAAAGAGATTTCAGTGCCAGATCCAGGGTAAACTGTTGAGGTCCTACTGCCAGCCTGTAACACAATGGGATTTGGAGCTGGGTCTCTTGGGATCAGTTT
>JBCJKH010057868.1:43240-59017 GCA_039877255.1 Loriculus beryllinus
TACTGTGAGGGTGGTGAGGCACTGGAATGGGTTGCCCAAAGAAGTGGTAAATGCTCCATCCCTGGCAGTGTTCAAGGTGGGGTTGGACAGAGCCTTTGGTGACATGGTTTAGTGTGAGGTGTCCCTGCCCATGGCAGGGGGATTGGAACTGGATGATCTTAAGGTCCTTTCTAACACTAACTAGTCTATGATTCTATGGCTTTAGTTTTTTTCTGGACTTTCAGTTGATAGTTTTGTTGCACTGATTCTGCATGCAGGATGGGAGAACAACAGAATCAATTTTATTCCAAATCTGGCTGCTTTCCCTTTGCCTTCAGTACATGGGCTTGAAATCTGCATTACTGGTCTCCTTGATTGTCTTGTTGTAGGACATCAATTTACATTTAGTATTGTGTGACTAGAGAAATCCTCACCATGTCACAGTTGTTAACTGCATTTGTTTCAGTATGGGAATACCCACAGGGCAGAGCTACCACCTCCAGGAGGAGAAATTGCCAGCTCTGTAGGAGGTCTCTGCAAAGGGAATAAGAATTAAGTAGGTATAAAAATTCACTTTTACAGCTTCCGAAAGAGGCTTGAGACTCACTGCAGGGGCTGCAAGAAACCGTTGCTGCCTCTGACCAGTGCTGCAATGGGCTCATAGACCTTGCCTGAGTGCCTAGTCTGGTCCTGGGACCTTGTCATTCCTGAGGCAGGAAAAAGTAAGAGTAGGGATGGGAGGATGACATTATTGTGCCTTTGTGCCCTGTTTGGAGTGTCTGGCATACAAACGCTATGTAAGCTGAAAATGATTCCAAGTAAAGGATTCAAAAATATGCTTTAAAAGTTAATTGAGCTCTTTGTTCATATAATGAAAGACTTGACCTGGAGAGCTTGCTGAGAGCTTTTCAGAGGTGTGCAAGGAATAATAGAAGATTCTTTGGTCTGTCAGACATGTCTCATAGACAATTTCTTGTGATACTGAAGCTAGACATATCCTGAAGCAAAATACAGATTTTGACATGGTCGTTCATCACTGGACACAAACCAAATAAACAGTGTGTTAGATCAGGCATGCCCTGAGAGTTGTATGTTCCTTCAATGTGTGATTAATTCAAGGAGGAGGTTTGATGTCCAGCCATACAGACCATCTTTGTGTCTTCATACTCATTAATGAATGCTCTTTGTTTTGCTCTGCTGAGATGATCTTGCATGTTAGAATATCAAGCGTTTTGTGATTTTCCTTTCTGGCTTTCTGGTTTATAGCCTGTCATTCACCTAGATAGTGTTTCCAAGTGTGAGCCCCCCTTTCTGGGGGTCTCACACTTGCCCCATCTAGGGTTCCTTGGCTCCTTTCTTCTCCTTTCATTCTGTTCCTTGCAAATGCACTAACACTCATGTTTCTTCCTTCCTAATCACCTTTATACAGGTGACTTCTGGACCCTATAGTATCTTTCATATGAAGGACAGGCTTTTGTTATTCCTGAGAAATCATCTGTATGTTTTTTCACTAGGATGAAAAGCTCAAATAACAGCTATCTCTTTCTTAAATAACTGTTTATGAAATAGGATGAAAAACCAGCAAGGTTGGTAATTTCAGTTCCTTGTCTGTTCATTTTGGGGTTTGCATATATATTGTTTATTTAGCGGTTACTTTCTACAGTTGGTCCAGTCACCCTGAGGTTATGGCAATTTAATTCTGAAATCTTGTTCCTGTAACATACGTGCATCCTCATGTTGCAGAAGCCTTATAAACATGGACTATTTGCCTGTCTCTTCTTCAGCCTTAAAATTATTATTCTTCAGTCTGTCACTTAGTCACTTGTTTTCTTTTCAGTCAGTTTTGTTCCCATGTATGAGAACATAACTCAAGATACACCGTGTGTACTTTTCATGTATGAATTTGGCTTTTGGATGTCATGGGCATCCTAAAATCAGAGCAGATGTGGCCTGCAGAGAATACCTGTAGTTCCTTATTCTGCTCATATTTGATGTTATTTCTAATTCTGGTTAATTATTTAATCTGTCTATTTGAATCAAGGCAAATGGGTTTAGGAAGCTGTACTAGCTGCTGTAATTTTTCAGGGGTGTAAAAGGAAGCAGTAGTTTCCATCTGCCAACTGAACAACCCAATGTGATTCTCCTAATCTTTTCACATTTACTGAGAAGTAACTAATTATATCACTCAGTACAAATTAATATTACAGCATCATGTTTATCCATCTGCATCTGAGAGTAATGCATCCTTACAGAAAGAAGGGAATAATGTAATTAAGGATAAGAAAGTACACTGACGCGAATTTGCCTTTGGTTTAATGCTCCTTGCTTGAGGTTTAATGAAACTTGTTTAATCTAAAAGCGGCTTATAAAATTAACTGGGGCCAAATTTGCCCCTCAGGTGTATGGTTGCATGGCTGATTTATCCAGCAGGTTAGACTTCAGCAGATACTTGACAGCACATGTTTTTGAGAATACAAGCCAGTGCTAACTCCCTTTTCCATATGGATTTGATTTCTTTGCTCGAATGTCCAAGCTCTAGGGCAAGAAAGCCTGGGTCAGCAGCTGAATAAGGATAACCCCTTGGACCAGGATGTGCTCAGTACCTGGTCTTGGTGTTCACGTTCATAGCAGGAGCTGTGCTTAAGAAGAGTGGGAGTAAGATTTTTTTTTTTCTGTATTTCAACGAGATTCTCCAAGGGGAGAAATGCAAAAGAAGGAAATAATGTTCACTCATAAATACAGCAGTGAGAATCAGCCTCATCTAAATGCTGTGCAAATTTCTCTGCGCTGCAGGTGGTTCAGGCAATGCCTATTTCATATGTATTTCTTTATTGTTGCTGTTTTATGTTATTATGTGAACGTTATTTCTGCTGCCATAACACCTAGAAAACATGGCTCTTTCTCCTCCAGAATAAATGCACTTAAGCAGACACAATTTATCCCCTCAAGTGTGATGAGGCAGGACCACACTCAGGACGGCTTCTGTCACTCAGATGAGCAGTACTTGTGCCATTTCTTGGCAGCCTGAGCATACACTGAGGGGTTCACTCTGCTCAGGTGGGGTCACAGTTTAAGACAAACCAGAAAGCATGCAAAAAGTCACATATTTTATCTCAGCTTCTCAGCCTGTGTGACCTCTTCCTTGTATAGAGTTTTATTGGAATTAAAGACTTTTTTCTAGTTGTGAACATCAATTATCCTGCCAGCTTCAGTTAGGAGCTTTGATTTAGACCTATGAGCCTATTCTCATAACTAATCAAAGCTTTTAATAACATTAGCTATAGTGATGCCCTTGTAACTTTGCTAAAAATTACCTAACACCTATCAAGAGATGTGTTTTATTAACTTGAACAGTGGCAGGATTTTTCCAGTCAGTAGCTAGTCATTCTTCTAAAGAATCATTTCATTACGGATGCCTACCCATTTTTCAAATGCTTCGTGTTTGCGTGTTTTTCTCTGTCATTTGTGAGCAACTTTGCTGCATGTTCTGCACCACAGAAAAATCAAATTGAAGGTCCTTATTGTACAGTGCTTGCAATTAAAATGAGAGGACCAGACATAATGAGATCTGGCAACAGACCTGGTTATGTGGAGAGTTATGTAGAGAGACAGCACAAGAAAAGACAGATAGTAATTCTGGAGGGAACATTTTTTTACAACAGGTACAATCTGTGTTATGCCAAAGCCTGGATTAGGAGCCTTCAGTTGCAACCAATCAATCATGGCATCAAGCGGGCTAAGTGCATATTAATGCTTTGACAGTTCTGGAGTAAGGGTTGGACTTGGTGATCTTAAAGGTCTTTTCCAACTTGGTTGCTTCTATGATTCTATGACTATGAACTGGGTGAAAAACTTGATCCTCCAAATTCAATAAATATTTTGTTCCTACTTCAGTTCAGTGTTTACCACTTTTATGTGGATGATTTTGCCCTTGACATCCTTGTCTGTGCAGTCTGGAGGATAGATGTGTATTCTGTGGCTCTTCTGGAAGGGTGGTACCTCCTGATATAGAGAAACAAACATCTCCCAAGCCCAGAGATTGAAGCGCTTTCATTCCAGGGATTAACTGCCTTAAATCAGTAACAACCACATCTGGAGTTTGCTCTGTGAGCCACCTCTTGGGATAAATAACCCCATTGTGTATCTTCACCCTTTTTGCCATACTGTTAAGAACTCGTGGAGGGGCTGTGTGCTTGTGTGAGACCCAATGTGCTTGAGGTTTTGGTTGAGCTCTCCAAGTATAATCATGTGGTGATTAGTCCCCATTGAAGGTTTGCTGTCATGCCATAACCTGCACTGAACTTTGTGGGAGAGCCTTGGTAGAGCTGTGTCTAAATTTGAAATTCCAGTTCTTAAGAAAATTGATTCTTTTTTCTTTTTCCTTCCTCTGAAGCTCCTACGATTCGTAGGGAAAGCGAGATCTTGAAAGGTGTTGTTCTATTTCTGAATACTCCCCAAAACATGCAGCGTATACCACTGCACAGCCCTCAACACACACTGCTGGAGAACAGTGCAGTGTTTCTTTTCTGTCTGCAATCTCCTTCATATATACCACATACTCCCAAGTCATAAGTTAAAGAGACAGTCTGGACCAAAGTTTCTCAAATCAGGGTAAGCTGAGCCTGGATGAAGGACTTTGCATGCTTTGAGTATTTCCTCCTGCATAAATTTTACAGTAGAAATGAAGAAATTAATTCCTGTCCTGTGTGCTTGAAAGTTCAGCCTTGCTCACACAGCCAAGGTCAGTAATTGGATGTCTTCATGGGCGCTGCCCAAGATGCACCGTGGAGCTCTTCTGGAATATACTGCACTGCAATGTATATTTAATACCTTTACCTTTCAGCTAGGTATTGAAAACAATATGTCAAGTTGAAAGGGAAATAAAACCCTTTTTGTAAATACACCCAGAGGTAGGTTGATTGAACTGTGTATTATTTTTTTATTCCTGGTGTCTTGTGAGAAAAGTCTTTGTTGGTGAGGTGATGCACTGTTGGATTTTATAGCAAGGCTCCAACAGGAATTCTAGCAAAGAAATAAATGTGGAATGAGGGGTTTTTTTCTTGTTTGTTTGTTTCAATTCATCTCAGGTTCTGTCTTTTAACTACACACATTCATGTAATAGTATTATATATAAGATTCCTGATCAATTCATGTTAGCTTTTAGGAATCTCTCTTTGCTAATGTCCAGCATCTTTCTTAGATTGTCACCAGTGGGTTAAGTGTTGGAGGCAAACTTCCACCTTCCACAGACCCTGAATTTCAAGCTAACTATTGATTATGGCTTGGATACCAGTGCTCTGGTTTTGCTCATTTTATACCTTTATAATTGCTTAGGAATTAATACTGTACATGCAATAGTAGCGTTTGCCTAGATTTTCCTAATTTGATGGTGCACTCCAGTGCAGAAAAGACACTGACAAATTGCAGTGAATTCATTCAAGAATCATAGAGGTGGCTGGGGATGGAGCATTTGCCCTGTGAAGAGGTGGGCTTGTTCAGCCTGGAGAAGGGACAGCTCTGGAGGCACCTAACAGCAACAGCTGGTGGATTTTCCAGGTTAATAAATGGTTAGAACAGTGGTGCCATAGTCAGGGGTTTGGGTATTTAGAACATGGGAGGCCAGGTCTACTGGAGGCTGGTGGAGCTGGTCTGAAAACAAAGGGGAAGAGCTGTTTTGGTAGAAGGCTTGCCAGGCTGGCCAAGAAAGCTTTAAACCAGATGTGTTGGGGAAGGGGGGCATCATTTCATCCCAGTACTCCAAGTCAATTGCCAGCACCTATAATAAATGCTCAGAGCAATGTAGAGATATTCCATCTGCTCCAGCCAATGAGCCGGCTTCATTTGGAGCTTGGTTTAGATGCCTCTATACAAACACTGGTATTATGGGGAACAAACAAGAGGAAGTAGAGATGTGTGCACATCTATGGGGATATGATATATTTTGGGTGACATGGTTTAGTGTGATGTGTCCCTGCCCATGGCAGGGGAGTTGGAACTGGATGATGTTAAGGTCCTTTCCAACCCTAACTGTTCTATGATTAGATCTTATTGGTGTTCCCTGCACTGCTCTGGTGTCCTATGAGCCAGGGAGATGTTTGCCCCCAGGTGAAAAGGGAAGGAAACAGATCTTGATCTGTGGACACTTTGCACTTGCATGTTTATTATAAAGAGCTGCAGTGTAAAAAAGATTCAGATGTAAATTCTAACACTGCAGACAAGTCAAGTCTCAGAATTAAAAAAACGTCCAACATCTTCCAGTCTTCCTGGAGTCACAAAATCTCTCTAAAAATAGCAAGATTATGTAAAAATTTCAGTTAGATTCTTGATTTTGAGCCTTTAGGATGTACTTGAGCCACACAGTCAAACTGTTCCCTGTAACCCTGAAGGCAGACACCAAAATAAAACAGAATAAAAATGAAAGCCAAGCCACAGCATTACTCATGGCTCTAGAAGCTTAAACTTTACAAAAAAGCCCACAAATACCCAAAGACTGAAGATAAACTTATGAGACTTGGCAACATCATTTCTGCGAGTACAGGGAAAGTGGAGAGTGAAGTTGTCTAGAAATTGATGGTGAACTTAGGTTGTCTGGGCTGAAATGTGCAAAAAGAAAAGCAAGGGTAAGAAAATGAGTCTTTTACAAAGTATTTATTTTTTTTCCCCCCTTAAATATGTATTTTAAGGTGCCATTTGGAACTTAGGAAAGAAAATCTATTTTATTTTTGAAGATACATTCTTTCCAACTTGACAGTGCCCTTTTCAATAATTCAATGAGATTGGTGAGCAGAAAAAAGGAGCTTGTAGTGAGTCAACTTTGCAGCTCTGCGATGAGTGAGTGGCACTGCAGCCTCAACACACATAGTAGAAGGGAGAAAGAGCAGGGAAGAGAGCCTGAAAAATGAATACATTTGCTGAAAAATTCCTTAGTGATGGACCTATGGAGAAAAGGGAGACACGTTATTCCTCTTTCTCCTTTGCATGAGGAAATTAGGCCTTGAAAGTAGCCGGAAAAGAATTCATCATGTAGAGCGTTACATTTGCCTCTTGGATTTACTCTAATTTTTCTTTGGCAATTTTTCCTGTGGGAAAAATAGGCACAAAACTTCATTTGACCCATGTTCTACTTGGGTTTTTTTTCTGTTCTAAATGTGTCCTTTCTACTTTCTTCTTCAGAAAATAAGGGAAGGAAAAGCAACATCTGACCTCAGTTGTTGGTATGAAATATGACAGGGTAAGCAGTGGTACTAAAACAAGAAACTCCCCCTTTTTCCCTTCCAGGCACCAGAAAAAGCTCACATCTTCATGCAAACAGTATATTTAAGGATTATCTCTGATTGGATATACTGGACTGCGAGGTTTTAACCGCAATTCACTGAACTGATCAAAGGGGAGGTTTTCAACAGCAAATCTGTGTCTCCTAGGCCCATCTCTAATCACACACAGAAAGAGGGTGAAAAAATAAGAAGCTGCCTCTCTCCTCTTGCCCAGCATGGGTCAGTGTGGGAACTTGAACTCAACTCTCCTGCAGCTGACAAAAGTAGAAACTTTGCCCTGAATATTTGATTTGGGGAAAACACTTTGTTTTGCTGTTGTGTCCTGCTCCAGGGCAGGTTTATAGGGCTGTATATAGGTATTGGCTGATCCCATAAGACCTGCCAGCATGGAAGTATACTTCTGGTTAATGCTGGAGCTTCCCATTCTAAATATTTAATAGTTCTCCTGCTGACCTTACACATCAGATGCTGGGGACTGCAGCTGGCTTCCCTGATCATAAGTGACATAAATGGAAACACTGCTTTTATGTGACAGAGAGTGTGTTTCTCTGGCTTACTCTGGGACTGAGGGCACACTTTCCAGTAAGCACATTAGAATTGCTTGCACGCAAACAGAACCTGGAAGGACTTGAAATGGTAGAATCAGTTGTTTCTTGTGTTTATCCCTGATTTGCAGCTTTGAAGCCTTTGCAGAAGCATGGGTGGATTTCGAATGTACCAGCCTGAGCAGGTGGAAGCAAAATGATGTTCATGCTGCAGTAATATCCATAATGTTGGAGCCACAGAGAAAATGTTGATACCTAAAGCAATCTGCCTTGTACCTGGTGCTTTTCCTTGGTGCTTTTCACATTCTTTCCCATGTTGCCTGCTGGGTTGATACTGGAGGGACATTGTCAGCTCAGGAAAAGGTGAATCCCTGATTGAGGTCCAGCTGCAGCCAGTGCTGTGACTTAGCATGCAGTAGACTGGGATAGCTGAAGGGCAAGTCCTGTTGATCTGTGTTTATTGCATGAACCAAGGATGCTCCATGCACCTCCTCGTTTCCCATTTCCCCAACCATTGATCTGGGCATCTGCCCTCTTCTCGCGTTTTGTGTCACTTGGGATCAGCTGTATAAAAGGACAAGATAGTTTGAAAGCAGCAGCATTGGTGATTCAGAGCTTGGTATGAGCTGATTTTTCCTTCTGCAGAGCAAATCTTTTTCTAGTTCAGAACTAGCTCAGATATCTCTGCAGTTGCTCTGCTGATGATGTACAAGAGGGACAAAACTCAGCTCACTCTTGTTTAGTTGGACTGACTATGCAAGAAGAATTGGGTAAAAACCAACAAATCCCAATGTTTCAATTTTTTATTTTTCCCATCCTGGAGATGTTATTTGGGATGCAAAGAATGAGCAGGTCCATGGAATAAGAAGATACTTTTACAGATGCTTTTTAAAGAGCTACACTTGAAGTGTTTTGTTTAGGTTTTTAAATGTCAAGTCGGAACCTAGTGTTTAATTGAGATTTAAATATTAAATAGGTTCCAAAACAGGCACAGACTGTGCAGTGTCATGTCCAATATTAAACCTGTCACTCAGTTACCTGTTCTTTCCCATTTAGATGTCTCAAAATCAAGCACATGTAAAATTTGGAAGGGTTGTTTCAAAGGGTTGCCTGCATTCTCTCATTTTCTCTCTCTGTTAAGTACTTAATTATTTTTGTGGTCTTCTTGTCTGTTCATAAGTGGGAACTGCTCTGTGTCTGATGTGGGTAATTTTTCATTGTATTGTGCTTGCAAATTGACATTTATAAATTAAACAGTGGTGTACCATCCCAGAGAGAGCACCAGTGTGGTACGATTAGAATATAATTGCACAAAATCACCTGGGAGACAGCTGGGATGGGGAAGGCATCACAGATATTAGAGACAAGCATAACATAGGTAAAACACCGATGTGCAGAAACCTTGCCCAGATGATCCCATTAGGATTGCACTTGTCAGTTTGCTCTGGGGAGGGAGGGTGGAAATGGCATTAGAAAGCTGAGTGAGGGGCCGTATTAATTGGACTCAGATGATGTTTTCCTCTTTTGACTTCACCCCAAGCAATATATTGATTCTTAATGTCACCTCATCCCCTTCCAGGTGGGATCTTTTCCTGGATAATTTCACAAAGGGCTAAGCTTCCCAGTTGAATCAAGTCAGATCCGAGCTCAATGAGCTTGGTGGGGGAAACAGTTTGCTCCCTAAGCTCCCTAAAGTTGTGTTTACTTCTGCTTTTATCACACAGGTTGGCTTGTAGCCTTCTTTCAGATATGATTATCATCCTGATTGGCCCTAATGAGAACTACATGTGCAGGAAAGGGGATAACGTGTGTTCCTCCCTCCAGTCTTATTCTATCTCCAAATTACAGTAGGAAAAAAAAGATGTGTGTCTCTGTCTGTCTCCTCTGTATCACTGACCTTCAGCCTATGAATGTGTTTAACATGGTGTTTTTTTAGTTTCTTTAGGCGTATGAGGCTGAAACAAATAATTATGGGAACACCGGGTCCTATTTTTCCCTTTTTGAATTGGAGCTAATACTAAATAGGCAACTCTGGAGACATAAAGCTTCCTGCTGCTGACTGCTCTAGGTCTCACCCTTGGGCTACATGCTTATCAGCCCTACCCCAGGAAGGGCAGGCCTTCCATGTGAAGCCCCCCTGGGGTGTTTGCAGCTTGCTGGCAGTGCTGCTGTTGCAAAGGACTGGTCTCAGTCCATGCTTGTGGGTTTTGCAGTGTGTGACTGGGTCAAATCTATCAAATCTGTTTCTTGCTGGGTAAACACTGCCTCGTGGTAGCGTGCCAGGGACTGCTGACACTGGCTGCGTTTGAACAAGTGACCTCCTGGGGAAAGGGGCCCTCAGCAGTTTTATGATTAACATTTTAATGGCAGGCTATCAGGGAACTTTCTTCCCAGGAACAAATACCTGGAAACACACACATTTTGACTGTTTCTCTGGTTGGAGTTGCCATTGCACGTTTGTTAGGTGTGCTGGGGACTGGCCACGTTCCGTGAGGAAGAAGAGGTTTCCTTGGAGCTCACTGAGGTTCCCCCTTATCAGTGGGAAGGCATAAAACTGCTTGCATGATTATACCTCTCTATTTTCTGCTTAAAGAGAGAAGGGAAGAGCCAGATCAATAAACTAGATAAATGAACCAGATAAATAGTCCAGATCCTCTGGACCATTTATTAATTCCGGTTATTGTGGTTTACTGGATGATGAATGAAGGGATGCCTCTGGTTTATTGAGTTTACATTGCATTTTGGGGTTGGGATTGAGAGGGCAGTGCACAGCCTGGGCTGTCAGAACAGACCTTTAGCTGCTCTGCTATGGTGGGAGAAATTAGGTGCCAACCTTCATACATACATGCCATCTTGGGAACAGGGGTCTGCTCTAGGCACTATGGAGCAGCAGTCAGAGACCATCCCTAGCACCACCATTTACACAGTGGGAGTGTCAAGACTGAAAAGTGTGAAAATAGGTGTGGTAGAGCACATGCTAAGGGACAGGAGTGGACCTCCCAAAGGCAAGGAGGTCCTGAAACCACTTTCCAGATAACAGCAGAAGTTGCAAATGGCTAGTTCTTATAGAACTACCTGGGGGTAGTTCTATACCCTCCTCAGGGCAGCAAAATTAGGCCTGACTTATATTGCCAAGAAGCTTCGAATTGTCTCAGTCCTTAGCTGATGTGACTCAGCGTACCATAAATCAGTATAGCTCCATCAGCACAGTAACTCAGGTAAGTACCAGGAAAGGACCTGGCCCACAGATAACATAGAGGTAACATAGAAAGCCAGGGATGAATAATTTCAGAATACAGATGTAGTCATGGTAGTAGTAATAATAATATTTTCCCTAGTGGGAGAAAAATAGACCTTTCATGGTTGTTGTGCCTGAAGCTATTAAATATGGATGAGACAGATGAAATGCTGCTTCTCCTATTACACAGAAATGAATAAACAGTAATTCTCAATCTCTATATGCATCTCAGGCTTAAAAAATCCACAAAAACAAGTTAAATATGAACACCTGCTAACATTTGTGTGTGCCACTCTGAGGCTTTTGTCAACAAAGAGAATATCTCCTTCTTTATAAAGACTGATGGCAGCTCAACCAAAGTGTATTTACAGTGCTAAAGTTAGGAAAAAAGGTTCACTGTCAAACATGGGGGTCCAATAAACAAGCTTATGGAACTGTTGGAATTGCAGTGTTCATGATGCTGCTCTTTTATTGCAGATTTAGTAGCATATGATGTAGAAAGCAGGAAACACTTCTGAAATTCTTAATTTTCAAGATGAGAGGGAATGATGCCAGCTTTTGTGTGAATCTTTTTTCCAGTTTAATATTGGGTGTTGGACTGGGGAGACCTGGGGTTTGTCTGTTTTATGCCTTCCCTGCCCTAGCTCCCATATATTTCACACATGTGATGGCACTGCCTAATCCCGTAAGGAAAATTGTTGCGTGACATTTAAGATGTTATAACTAAGTCTTGGGATGTGAGCTTTAGTTAATTAGCAGTAGCTACCTTCTAATCCTGTAGTGTCAATAAAAGGCCCATCGTATGATTCACTTAAAGCAAGAATAAAGGAAGACAGGGGTTATATTTATTCCAGAGAGATCAGTCTAAGAAGATCACAAAGGCTGTTTCCTCCATGGGTGTGTGATGCATCTTTAATAGCTGTGTTTTCTCTGGACAATTATCTCATGATAATTGTTTTTTTAATTCTTCTGAAGTCAGAGGTTGCCTTTACTACTAGATGTCCTGACTGGGTTACTTACGTGCAAATGCTCTTGTTTGAATTGGACAATATTTTGCATACACTTTCCCTTGCTTTCTGCCATGGATTAACCCTAAGGAAGTTCCCATTTGTCTCAGTGATGGGCTTGATTCTCCATGCATTTTGCATACCCATTTTTTCCCCATGAGTTGCTGTTGGCTGCTGCTGGCTCCACCACATTAATCGACTATAGCAACAGCTGTACTGGGTCACAACGAAAATGCAGCTCGGCCAGTGTCCTGTCCCTGCAGCCAATGCCAGATGTCTGGGGAGGAAAGTACAGATCAGCATTTAACAATAATGTAATTATTATAATAGTGTGAGCACTCCTCTTACATTCAGTGAGATTTATGCAGGCGTTTGCTGTGATACAAATTTTGTCTTCAGTAGTCTGAGATTAATTGTATCACCAGTACTTTTCAAGTTGTTTTCTGAATCCTTGTCAATATCTGCTGTGTCCTACGGAAAGAAGCTGGATGTAGCATTTTGAAGTGGGTTCTTCCTACCCTCATGTACTGTTGCCTCATACTTGCATTGGAAGGTATAGTGATCACTTTCCCTGCTCCATTTGGAGTTCTCTCCAATTAATTCCTGAATTGTTGCTTTGAATCACTTTTTAAAAACTGTGTCACATAAATTGCCTTCTAAGTTTTGGGTACCCATAAAGCTTTGAAAGAGAGATTTCAGCCTGTGTTTAGAGCTCCAGTAATTTCACGCCTAAGTTCCCCTAGAATGATAGAGTCAGTCCAGTCTATAATCTCTTCTACCAGTCTTGTGAAGAAGGTTTCCAGTGTAAGAACCTCCCTGAACCTCTCTGCAGCAAGCACAAATGCCAGAAAGTCTTTTATAGCCATTGGTTTATTCATGCTGCTTCTGTACTTGATTGCTTCCCTCTCTGTCAGTGATCCGGCTCACTTCTGGCTTCTGATACGTGCAAAACAGTTTTTATTGAATTTCCTGCCTGGTGCAACTTGTTCTTTAGATGCTTTTTCCTGCCTATTGGAGTTTTTTTATTTTACCCATTAGCACTTAAAATGCTGTTTTGTTTCCTGATTTGGACACACAGCTTCTGATTTTGAGGACGCTGTCTTGCTTTTCATAGTTCACTTGTGCAGATACTTGGCCTACCAGGCTTCTCTTTCTAGAGCTTCTTTACATGGGGTGTATATTTGGTCTGGGTTTGAAGCACTGATGTTTTTAAACAGTCCTTACCCCTCCTGCAAGTTTTAACTCTCCTGGTTCTGTCTGCTAGGACCTTCTCAATTCTTGTATAGCAAGTTTACTCATTTTTATACTTCTTTCAGAATTAAAAGAAGTATTAAAAAAAAACCACTGAAGTTTTAGCCCAGTATAAGAGTCTGTATCTCCTTTCCTAAGAATTTTGGGTTTGTCTCATGTATATCCTACTATATAGATCAAGGGCTTCTTGCCGTGGAGAGTGAAAGGCAATCCTGTTCCTGCAGACTCCTTTTGCTGATTGTTTCTAGCACCACTCTCTAGTACTGGTTTAAAAACCATTTGTTCTATTTGTGATTAAAACCTGTTACGTGACATGGGAAAACATGTGGTTACTTACCATTTTTTAAATGTGTTTTAGAGAGTTATGAAATGAAATTGTCAAGCAGCAAATGTAAAATGAACAAGAACTGTTTTCTCCTGTAATTTATACTCAGTGGAGCTCAATTCTTCAGGACACTGTGAAATTTAAAGGGTAAATGGCTTGAAGAAAATGAATTACACAGGTTGGTAGAGGATATTAAGCTAATAAATGATGGGTCAATCTCTTCAATAGATATCCCTTTTCTGGATCACTGATTGTTGAAGGCTAGGGAGATAAATGGGGTAGGAGGAAGTCATATGCTGCATGAACTCCATATCTTACACTCTTTCTTTAAATAACTGTTGATGTCCATGACTCATGAAAGGACTCTGGACTGGGGAAACCCTATTGCTTAATTCTGTTGAGCATTTTTTTCCTTCTTTATGTCTCCCTTTAACCAGGTAAAAAGGATACATTTTGTGAGCAAGCAATGTGAGTTTACATTTTGGTATCCTCAAGTCTTTGTCCTGTTGGAATGAGTTCTTATTCACTTAGAAATTGAAATAGTTTAATGGAGAAAGGGCTTTGTTTCAGAGAGCATAAAGTTTCTGATAAAATTTGGCTCTTACTCATAGCAGAAAGCAAAACTCTTTTCCCTGAGGAAGTATCATGCTTTTTCTGCTATTCCAGCAGTTTCCTATGCATCCTTTTAACCTGTCATGTTTTAAAGGACTCAGAGCTTATTGCTTCATAGTGAACCTCCCTGTCTGATAATGGTGGGGAGAGACACCATCTTATTTTGATCTATTCCTAAAATGACCCCAGGGATCAACTTGTGCACTTGCTGTCAGGATTAAGTGTCCAACCTTTCCTCCCCTCCAAGCCCTTTCAGCGACAATGAACAGAAGCTCCCCAGGAAGCCAAATTTCTGAAATCTTCCTAACTTTTCCCTTTAATCAACTTTTAACCTGTTTTGGATACTCCGCAGCCCATCTCTTCTGAGGGCTGGCTTTCCAACCACAGCACATCTGTAACACACACAACTTGTGGCAGCTTTTACTGGCTAGACCAGGCTCAGTTTAGCTTCTCAATTCACTGCCAGTTGCCTGCTGCTGATGGTGTTTTTGGGGAATTGGCCTCAGATAACCCTTATAGTCAACTGGGAGAGAAATTCCTGCAATCCAATGTTCCTTGTCACTCTGTCAGTGTTCTTTTGCAATCCTTCTGGGGTACTTCCATCTTCTGGGGTGCACACAACCTGAGAGGACAGTATGCTACATCCTTTTTATTCATGTTTGAAATGATGTGGCAACTTCCAAAGAAACACAGAAATTATTGCTGTCAGGTTTGAAGAGCTGTGTCCCCCTCTTCCCACCCTCAATCCAGCTCATTGGACATGTTATAGTACCACTCAGCCCTGCTCTCCAAGGCTTGGGCTGGGTTATCTGGACCTGCATGAAGGCTGAGGAGCACAGTGGTGGCAATTGTCACTGTGCATGTAGCATGTCAACCTGAGATGGAAATGAGTTCTGAGAAATTTCATTTTTATAAATAGGTAGGGAGCATGGCAGTCATCTCCTAGGAAACTCGTTCATTGTGTTATGAGATGATAATGTACAATTTCAGATAAAGGGAATCAGTGTTGCTGTCAGATTATTTCTGTTGAAGTTTTGCAACATAGAAGGACATCCCTGCATGGCAGTTGACTTCGGTTGGTGTTTGTGAGCTGCTTGTGACACTGACAATGATTCCACCTGTGCTGTTGCTTACTGGAGAATGGAAGGGGAATACTGAGGAATGAGTAGCTTAGCATTGAGGTGTGCTGAAGCTGCAGGCAATCAGTCTGTCACAGTTCTGGTGAGCCAGGCGAAGCTCAGTAGCAGCAGCTTGCCTAGGCAGATCTGGAGGTCTTCAGTCTTCATTTCCTTATCAGCAGGGCTGGTAAATGGATTACTGATTGTTTTCTGTGAAGATTAAACTGGTTGCTATTAAACCAGGAATCTAAAGCCTTTCTTATGGTCAATAACAGAAACATCGAATGGTTTGGGCTGGAAGGGACCTTAGAGCTCCTTCAGTTCCAACCCCCTGCCATGGGCAGGTACGCTTTCCACTAGAGCAGGTTACTCCAAGCCCCTGTGTCCAACCTGGCCTTGAACACTGCCAGGGATGGGGCAGCCACAGC
>JBCJKH010057869.1:8280-22023 GCA_039877255.1 Loriculus beryllinus
CTCCTGACCCAGAAGCATAGTCAACTGTTCCCTTTCTTTCCTGTTGAAACCAATACAGGTGAAGCCTTGTCTCAGCACTGAATCTGCACAAGCACCTTGCTCCAGCCACTGCAAAAAGTGGTTGCAGCCATAAAAAAAATGATTTTACTACATGCAGCATTCCAGTCTTTCTTCTGTACTTGGTGAACTCTTAATCGTGCACATAAATAAGACATGGAAAAAACGATCCTCTTAATGCTGCTTAGAGCAAGCACACTAGAACATTCCCTACAGCAACATGTGAAGCAGCTTCATGGAAATAAGATATTTAATTGACGGTCTTCCTTAAACTCATAATATAAATCACTTGTTGTAATGGGAAAGCACTAAATAGACACACCAGCAATACTGTAGGAAATTCTTGTGTAACTTGAAGTTGTACGTTATTAATAACGTTCGATCCTTCATTCACTGCTTAAGGATTTTTCTGTATACTTTTTTCCCTGTGTAAAGCAGTTCCATCTAAACAGAGTTAAACAGACTGAATGTCTTTTTAATGTTTTTCCCACTGCGTTGCCACTGGATGTCTGAACCGTACCTTCTAAAGATCACAAATTAACCATATGCAGCATATTCAAACAAACAAACAGAAAACCCCATACTCCTAATGGAACACATCTCCCTAAATATTATCCCAGCCTCATTAACACCTAAATAACATGACATTCAAATTAGCCTCGTAAAGGTAGAATTTAGCTCCCAGCACTTACTTTCCCGCTCTTTTTTCTTTAAGCGCTTTCTTCTCCGGTCAATGGAAGCCACCTCAGATTTCAAGGACAGGTAATGTTTCCTGATTTCCTGCAGTTTTTCTTGGAGAACTGTTATGCGCTCAGCACTAGTCATATTTTCCAAGTCAGCTGCAAGTTAAGCAATCTCTGTTAACTATCATACTGCAGCATTTCCAAAAGCTCACGAATTTCAGTACTCGAATCTTAGTGATGCGTGATGTGCTTTGAGGAAGCAGACAGCAAAGCCAAAACCCACCGCAACAGCAGCGCTATTTATGATCATAAACGTGGTTCATTTTTTATTATTTTTAAAATAAACCATCACAGGAACACTTTTTTTTTTCTTATATGGAAGCGGAAAGGAAGAAAATGCATGCGTTCCTCTCCCCATAGGAAGGGGAAAATGAGACAACTGGTGAAAACAGAGGGTCTAAAAATAGCTTTGAGCCTGTTGTTTCGAGTACTTGCTAGAGCTCAGCTTGGCCTAAAACACCAGGAAGGTCAGTCCTGCCCATCTTGTATTGGTTGTTACAAAAGGTTATGGCAGGAATCTTAATAGCTGTGGCGTGGTTCTAATTGAGCCCATGCCAAAGAGGCCACAAGGTATAGAGGGCCTCCTCACTGGCCTTCCACATGGTGATGTCAATAACACAGCCAGCAGAGGAGCTGTTTCCAGCTGGGAGCAATCCGCAGCATGGCACACAGCTTGGACAGCACAGGCAGGAGTAACTATCTTGGTTCAGTTCCTTTCAGCCACAGGTAAGCCATACTGGACACTCCATTCAATGACATTTAAGAATCATTTAAACTACTGTGAGGCACAGAAGGCAAAACGGAGAGGAAGAAGTTACAAACCAATCATGTAAGTGTCTGAACAATAACTAGAAAATGAGGAGTAACCCAGCAACAAAATATCAATGCAAGAAGGGTGCATAGCTGAGAACATTCATGCCAGAGTGACAAGTCTGCACAGAGTAGCAAGAACAGCCAGTCAGTGCAGGAGCTGTATCTAAAATCAGTACTGAAGACTGCAATACAGGCAGTTTGCTGCACTGCAATGGCAAAAAAAAAAAAAAAAATTATCTGAAACCAGAATTTATCACAAAATTAAGCAAACTGAGATAGAATAATTTTATATAATTTTTCCCGTGTTAGGGGGAAAAAAAGCCAACCAAAATACACAGAATTCACTAATTCTAAAAGCCGCCTTATACTACACCACAAGACCATACTAGAAGGGTTTTGAAGAAAAAACTTACACATTTGAAAGCTCCACTTGTAAACTTTGGGCAAACGATTATTCTGTTCTTTGAGATCAGACTCCTTCTCTCCATTTTTCCCGCATTTTCCTGGAGACTGTGTTCTTGTGAGTGATTTGGTTTGGTGAGATTTCATGCCAGTAGAAACTGATTTTGCTGACTGAGACTTGGACACACTTTCGCCAGCAGACAGTTCTTCACTGTCGCTGCTGTTTGCTGTAGAAATAAGAAGTATCGTTACAAACAAAGCAACCTTCCTGCCCAAACCAATGTTTATCAGAAGCTACCCTTGCGTTAATTTTCACATAATGGGATTTTATTTGACCAAAATCCTTAACTTTAAAATAATATAATCCACCCTGATACAGAAGCTTGGCACACAGCTGTTTGTATCACTAGTGCCCAAATACAGCATCACAAAACAGGTATATGAGGTCCCATGGCATGCTGCGAAAGGGAAACCTTGTACTGGAAACACTGTCCAGTTAGGTGTGTAGCTATGATGTGGATCTATGGGAACCAAAATCCTACAGAGCTAAAGGGCAGATAAGAAGTACAAGGCTCTGGCTCCACAATCCATCCTGAATACTGACAAGTATATTGCTGAAACCACCTGTGCAAGAATGTAAAGGAGTGGGGCAGGGACCCACTTCTTGAAGGAGGCTCCTAAATAGAACCCAGATGCTCAAGGTCCATATAGGGAAGATGCACTCTACCCTGAAAGGTTCAAGAAAGCAACACACTTCTTGATTCAGAACCATATCCATATATTAATTGCTTACATAAGGCAAAGAGGCAATCCAACGTGTCAGTACAGATGCAAAAGTTATCACCATATTTCTGCTTATGGGGCTATACATTTTCTAAAAGAGTTTTAGCAAGACTGGTTTCATTCTGTCTCCTGAGGTTGGTTGGGGATTTTTTAAATATTAATTTCTAATACAGCATTTGATATATAAAAGCCTCTGGTTTAGCTTTGAAATGCTTGCACCCTGACAAAGACATCGGTTGAGAAAAAGGGATAAATTCACAAAATCAAAGGGAACAATAGCAAAGCTAAAAATGGCATATTTGTTCTGCAAATTCAGTTTGTTTTGTTACTTTAATCCCTGGGGTGAGGGAAGGAATAAAGATTATGGAAGGAAGAGATTAGTGAAAGGGAATTAAAAACGATGAGAGAATGTGAAGAGGAGCTCAATGAACATGAGGACAGGTTGGGTGAAAGCAAATGCCAGACGAGAAAGTACAGACTTTTAGTAAAAGCTGTTAAGATAGAAAAGGGGAGTAGAGTGGAGGAAAAGAGAAGAAAAAAGATACAGCATATGTTTTTTATCCTTGCTTTCACTGCATGTTGTTTTTTTTACAGCTATCCTCCCAGCTTCACTGTCTAGCTGACTCTTTCCTGGTATTTTTTATTAGCAGTAAGATGAGGCAGTAATTGATCTTGCCGTCTCCTGGACATGTGTGCATATATCTCTAATACACCTCTGCTTTTATTAAGATTCCCTTCACCAGTACCATGGTTTCTATTCAAATCAGCTTCTACAAGTACAAAAAAGCTGCAAAAGCTGCATTATTTACTAAAGATGTTACAGTTGATACAGGAAGAAAACAGAGGCTGTATCTTCTGTAATTATTCTCATATTTCCTACTAGAAGACGTTAACCTCTAAAAACTCATCTTGCAGAAAATACAAAGTGTAATTTCATCCAGATCCCAGTCTCTCCTCTAAAACATGCACCTATCTATCATGCCACACAGATCTTTATCCCAGTTCTACGAAGTGTGAAATACTTGCTCTTCTTTGTCTTTCCAAATTACACAATACCAAGGACCTCTCAGATGTAGACCCAGAAATAACACAAGACATCTAAAAATGCTTTGGCATTCAAGCAAGAGTAGTTTCTTCTTTTAAGCAGTATTAAGTATTCCCCAATGAGAACATTTTGTCCTAATGCATTTTTCATTTCCAGACTTCATCTCCTACAATCATTCAAACAAATGACACAGTACTTTGATACATTTCATTTCATGCTCAGCTGCTGTACTTACTAGTTTTACTCTTCTTTTTGTTGTTCACAGAAGTTTTGTGGCTTCTTTTCTGCTTTTTTGAGGAGCTGCCTCCCCCCTGAGCATCTTTAAGTCTTTTTTGGCCTGCACAGACTATAATAGGAATGAAAAAAAAAAAAAAAAAAAGTTATTAGATAAATACTTGCACTTATGTGGGGTCCCCCCCACCAAAGTCTCAAAAAAAATCCCCCTTTCAGAGCTTAAGTTTGTAGACAACAATGTGACTGTTACTGCCTGTCCTTAATACAGCTCAGCTTTCTACTTATACTGAAAAGAGGAAGTGAAGGAGGATGGAAGGCAGCCTAAGTTTGCTGGTTAGAGCGCACATGCAAGACGATGGCAAGTAACTTTCCTCTATGCACCACCAGAATTTGTCTTGAACTACACAGGTTACTTTTCTAACACTGCAAATTATGTAAGAATAGATTTATTTGAAAAACTTCTCAAAAACTACTGGTACTGAAAAAAGTTCAAAAAAGCCTGTGGCACTTGGAAGCTGTGAGAAAACACTGAAAAGATCACTTGTGATCAGCAATCACGTTAACTCAAAGCGTTGAAAAAAATCACTGATAAGGTTACAAAAAAATGAGGCAACAGGAAAACAAAGGAAAAAGTGCACTGGTATCTGTGACTACACAAGGAGAAAGCAGGGAGGAGAAAAGAATTCTAGTACACCTGTTAAAAGAGCAAATTTTCAGAGTTGTTCAAACGTTGTTCCACAACCACCTGACTTAGAGATTAAAAAGTACTCCTGTAACAAAACCATTCAAATGAAGAAACCAGATTTTCTAAAGCAGGCAGCATGCTGACAGAATCAGAGAGGAAGTTAAAGTCTAATGCATGTAAAAGTAAGATTTCGCAATACTGTAAAGCTTGTTTCCTGTGGCAGTAATTTCCTTTTCTATAAAGCAGCAAACCAGTTCCAAACCTCTGTGTTCATAATTAACAAAGTAGTACAGGCATATTTATTGAGGGCTACATATTCACCTCTTCTAAACTCTTTCCTTTGTTTAAGGAAACACATTTTGTCACATTCTTTCTAAAGAACAATTCAAACAGAATGATGAGGGCAACATGCCTTAAGGGCATTTTGAGAAAGTTCAGTTAATTATTAACTGAAATCTGCTGAGATGAACAAACCAGTTCTGTCCTCTCAGGATTATATTCAGACATGTATTTGTTTTCCTTTGTATTAATAATTTTTAGGCACTTTAACACTTTGAAAGTAGCTATACTTTTGATGAACTGTAAAAGAGCCAGTGCTTTTCACAACAAAGCTTTTAGACCCAGCCTTGCCAACAGTTAAAAAGCAGGCAGGAGTACACTGACATCCCAAGCAGGTGTGCTGACAGTCTTTTTTTATCCCTATTCTTTAGTGGTCTCAGGATAGGAACTTCAATCTGCAAAATCACATCTGAAAGTGAAACATATCTAATAAGGTCAATGTTTGTTATCAGCTTGACTTGTATGTTTTAAAAACATTAATTTCATAGGATGCAAGTTTGAAATGGTTGTCTAAGCATGCAATAATTGGCGCTTTCTCCTCCCAGATAAACAGCTTACAGAGTAACAACATTTTATGTAAGAAACAGAACCTTCTACTTGTAAGCAAGGTACTCAAAATGTATCCATCTTGCTACAAAAAATATTCCTTATACAACATATTACAGTTTGCTCTGTGCTTTTCTTGCTAGGTCCGATATAAACTTTATTCTTATCCTCATTGAAACCATCACGATTCCTAGTGAAAGGCCAAGAACTTTCCTGGCAGATTATATTTTATTCACAAGATGATTATGTCATTTCCACGTATTTAAAGTAGACAACAGGTTACTACTTTCTCCAACAACTAACTTTCCAGCAGTATGACCATAACAGAATGAAAATACATCAGCAATGCTAAAATGAGAGCTGGTTAGGTTGAAGACAGCTCTGTTTACTCTTTCCTTTACCTTTTTCAGTATGCTCTGGTTCTGGTTGATTACTACTACTGGAACTGACGCTGGCATCAAAGCCTGTTGGAGAAATATTTCCCTCAGATTGGAGGTCTTGCAGCTCCCCTGCAACACTGTCCACCTCTATTGTGCTATCTGTTTCACTCTTAATGCTTCGTATCTCTTCTTGATTTGGTGGCAGCGTCTCAGAGACAGTGACACTGGACTGATGTCTACTGGACTCTGTTACAGTTACAGATGAAGGTGATTCAGGAGTTGTAGGAGGAGTATTTAGCACTGAATTACTGCCGCTGCTTGGAAATTCAACTTTCTTTTCACCCACTTCTGCTGGTTTTTCCTCAACAGGTTTAACATCCACACTAGTTGGCAAAGATTTTTCATGTTCAGAGCCAGGCAAAGAAATGTCTTCTTCTGCAAGAGTCTGAAGCTGTTCCTCTGCTGCAGCATCCTCAGGAGCAGCATGTGGAGGGGAGGCAGCAGCTTCAGTGTCAGAGTCTGAGAACAGTTCCTTCAGTGTTTTCTTCGGCCATTGTCCCTGAATACTTGACCAGACATCTTTTCGATCCTTCGCTCTGGTGTTCTGAAGTCTTTCATCCGAGTTATTTAAAAGCTTTATTCTTTTCTCTCCCACTTCAGAAAATCCTGAGTAGAAAGTACTTGTCCGTAAAGACTTTCTTTTCTCCTCTAGTCCATTGTACTTTTTAGTTGGAGTGATTTTCAGTTTAGATTTGTCTTCCTCATCTTCATCCGAGGAGCTGTTACTGCTGTTTTCTAAGCCAAGTGAGTCTTTGTTTTTGGACTTCTCTTCCTTCCTATTAGGTGACACAGTCTTTAAAGACTCCTCTGCAACACAGTATCTTCGTTTACCACGTTTTACCTGTGGTTTTGCTGTTTTATCCACTACCTCCTTTTTCACATCCTTCCTCTTTTTTGTGGCTTCGTCTTCTCCAGAGTCAGTATCTTCAGATAACTCTTCCATCTCTTTTCGCAATCTTTCAGGAGACTTGGATCCTGATTTGGGCACTACTACATCTGTCAGGGCTTTAGTTTCTTCTGGGAGGGATGAACTGGTCTGTTCTTCTTTTAGGCAGAGTTCATTTTTATCTTGGCTTACAGCTTCATGTTGAGATTCCTCTTTGCCTTCAGCACGTACATTCGGGGCACTTTGGTCATCTTCCTGCTCACTATCATCAGAACTTTCAGAAGCTAATTAAAAATAAATCCAAAAAAAAACAAACAAAACAAGAAAAGTTTGTCTTGATTCGGGTTACATAGAATTCTTAAAAAAACCCTACTAAAGAAAATTGTACAGATATGCACACATGCTACAGAGATGTCCAGTAGTATGTATTTTAAACAGTGCCACCTGAAGACTTCAAGATTTATTTCCTGCTCTATTAGAATGTATAATGGCCAGATTAGGAACTAGGAAAATTCTGTATTATACAGCACATCTCCAGGAATTTTGGAAGAGGTGCAGAAAGCACAGAATGCATCAATTCATAATACAGGAACTTCTGTATTACTAGCCAAAACAGAAATTGAAATATGTGCTTAACATAAAAACTCTAAACAGTTCTTACAGGTTACAAATACTACCATTATCTGCCCTTTTTCTAAAGCCCGGAGCACAGACAGTATTTTCCCTGGAGAATCCACAGTCTAAAAGAACAGAACAACAAAGACACTGGATAATCTCTTAATAAACCAACCTGATGACCAGCCTGGAAAAAGGAAGGAAAAGCAATAATGAAAGGCACTTGGAGAAATATATGAACAATAAGAGTGTAGGACAACAGTAAGAAAATTCAGGATCAGGAATAAAGAAACTGAGAAAAAGACAAAAATATAATGGAGAAGGAATCAACAACAAGCCCATTCAATGGGAAGATATATGGATACAACGAGGAATGGTAAGAACTGGCTCAATTATATAAGCAGCTTCTTGATTTGTAACTCATCCATTTTTGTTGGCAAAGCTAGTTTAACTCTTCACTCCATCTCTCATTCTCAATCCCTCAATGAAACTTACAACCTCTTTAAAGATGATAATGTAAACCATGACAGAGAAGAAAAGCAGCACTGTCAATAAAATTCACTGAAATAATCAAAATTGAATTAACTCTTTAGAAAAGGTTTACTGAAATAGGATTAACTTAGAGAAGTGCATACTAACAGAGATGTGTACAGGACAAAATATCTTCAGAAGTGTTGCTTCAGGTGATATTCTTCATTTATTTAAGATAGGCAGGATCTTAAATTCTACTCTCAGACTCACTCTGAAAGCAAGTTTTACACAATCCTTTTAGTATTGTTTGTTATTTTCTAATTAGAAGTTTAGAGAAGCCATTTTGGCCTGAAGTTCCAAAAACTCTATTACTTAAAATGAATTTCTGACACTTGCCTTTTTCATAATTGGAGGATCAAAACTACACTAGAGTATTATTATATGAGGTATCAATATTTGCCATTTGAAATAAAGAGCAAAGAACACCACATTTAAAATCAACCAAAGATCAGGTCCATCAAGTCTTCCTCTCAATCTATTTACTTTGCTGTGCCCTTCAAAGGAAAGTTGAGTACAACAGCATTAATCATTCCTGTTTAGGAACACGAAATGAAACAAAAAAAGCAACTGTAAAAAGTTTTGAGCAAGCAGCTCTAAAATGGGAGGAGAAAGAAACAGTAAAATATGAGTGCCTTTCATACTTAAAAACCCGCAAATAACAGGAAAAAAGGTTAATCCCCAGTATGAAAATATATATGGACTTAAATGATAAAATCGCATACAACTAAAAGCATTTTTGGGAATTAATTACATAAGATGGAAAACATTTAGCTTTCAAAAATATTAGAGGGTGCACGTCAAATTGTGCTTTTGTAATCAGAAGTTAATTACAGATTAATTATAGCACTAATAATAGTGTCATTATCATCACCACTAATGGCTTTTTTGTTTCTCATTTCCTAAGGAAATGAAGCTTAATAGAGCGTATTAACTGTTATTCTACCTACAAATTTGGAACCCAGTGGCCAATGTCATCCAAGTTTGAGTAAATCTGAAAGATTATTAAATTCATACAACTTTCACAAAAATTGGTGGCTACCCACACTATCTATACCATATATATGCATGACTTTGTTTTTCTTCTGAAGGCATGCACTAAACTAAGAATGAAGAGAAGCAACTAGCTGTTACAAAGCTGCAGCAAATATGTAGGAAGGGAAAAACAACGTTAGGAACAACAGATGTGCTGACAGGAAAGTTAGCTTTACTAATTCTATTTTTTCAAGGAAAAAACCATGGGTCCTAAAAGTTAATAAAAAATTAAAAATCTAGAAATAGCACAGGAAGCACAAATGTTTTGCTACATATCAAACGGGGGGGGGGAGGGGGGGGAGAAACGATGACAAAACAAAGGATGTAATTCTTAAGACTGTTAACATACACTGAATCCATAATCCCTGTTTTCAGAAACTGCAAAGATCGCTTTCGTTCAAGGGTTATTAATGAGGATGATGATCTAATTAGCTAGACAGACTCAACTGTACATTGCATCAGTTGTTCTACGTTGTCATTTACTACTGTTTAAAGGCCATTTACAGAATTAGAGAAAGTTTAAGTACAATACCTTGTAGCCCATTAATGATAGAAGTAATTTCTATTGATTTAACTGGTGCTTGTTCAGTATTTTTGGCTTCGGTGCTGTCAAGTTTGGACCCAGTCTCTGGTGATGTGCTGGTGTGAAAGGGCGGTTTTGGCAAACGTCGCAATTTACAGTTTTTAGGAGAGTACTTCTCTTCCTTCTCTTTGTCAGTTTTATTCTGTGTAAAAGAAAAGATTAAAAACTTCTCATTTGAGCATATGTTTTAACATAAATTGCAACTAAGCAATGCTTACAGTTATCTTAAAAATTCAACCCTGTAGAGGAAAACTTTCCTCTTTAGAAGATCACAAATACCTTTCTGCGGCCCATGTCAAGACGTTTATAGGGAAGCAGGAACTCTGTCAACACTAGAACAAATGGTAAAGTAAACACAACCACTGCTCTAGGACCAGTGGCACCACAGGATGCCAGGCTCAGCAGTGGCAGGGCGGGGCTGTTAACGGCCTAAGCAGGGAGCTCTAGAACCTGTTTACTCAGGTTCTAGAAGCACCAGGTGCCAGGGAGCAGGGGGAGTGCTGGCATCTGTGGCAAAAGGAAAAGCTTCCTTGCACCCCACTGCCCGAGCTGTATCTCAAAACCTGTGCCTAAATATCAGCTTAAAAGAATTAATTTTGAAAGAAATGCTATGAGATAAAATTGTAAGAGACACATACACGCACAGACACACACTTTTCATAGGTATTCTCTCCAGAATCAGCAGAGGGAGCTTCCAAATTTCACCCCACACAGCTGGCTCCCACCACTGATGATAAAATGGATCCTTCTCATTTGTTTTCTACAAATGCATAAATAATTTCATTTAAAAATACAGGAAGAAGGAAAGAGAAGCTTCCCCTCCCCACCCTGAAGTGAAAAAACTCAAACCCTTACTGAAGAAACTTTCAGTTTTTAGAAGGTTAGAAGTCTTTTTTACCATCTAGCATTTGTAGGCAAATCAAAAGAGGGGCGAGGGGGGGAGCTTAAGAATATATTAAACCAAAGTTGGGGGAACAAGGGAGAAAAAGGGAGAAAAACTACCTTTATTTTCTTTCGATGCTTAATTTTTGGTACATTTTTATCAGCTGGTCTCACTATCTTGTCTGCCTTTATCCATTCATCATACCTAAAAACAAACAAAAATTAGTATGTTTATGGCTTTAAGTAGATAATCATTTCACCATAACAGAAATTAATGGAAGAACATAAATTATTAGCTATCTAAAAACTGAACTGGAATTGGAATAAAGTCATTTGTCTACTTTTCACTGTGTAGTTTCAGCTAAGGTTCAATTCTTCACACTTGCTGGGACATACAGAATGAAGGCTGGGGTTTTTTTACACTGATGGGTAAAAGTTGGTATTCTTCTAGTTGGCACTGATCAGCAGGAAATCCATGTAAACAGGTAAAACGAATTAGAAGAATTATAGTTCTAGATGGATCTCCAACAAGCATACTTTATATATACATACTGTAAAAGCCTTAACAATAAAATAGATTATTACAAGTACATGAAATGGGACCACTTAACAAAAATAAACTCTTTCGAGCCCAAGTATCTGTGAAGTGGTATTTGGAGTGACTAACATGAGTCACTAACTTAACACTAACAGTTTTCAGCTTGTTTTCAGTTCAAGGATTCCATTTTCTATCAGAATGATACTAGACATAAACATAATGAACAGCACCAAAATATTGGCAAGTGTCTTATTATCTAAAACTGAACATGTTAAATACAAATCCAAGACCAGAGAAGTATATTCTTAATAAGAATATACTGTAACTATGGTACTGCACTTGCCAGTTTCATTGTGTATTTGTGAAAAACCTCCAGAATCAAGCCAATTACTTTTTCCCCCCAATAAGCATAACCTGCTGTCCTACTTCAACTGTGAATTCAAGAACTGGCTAAGAAAAATAAGACAGTTAAAAATTAGTATGTATTAACTTTTGCCTAAATGTATAGTCACACAAATTCTGATCCTCTTAGGTAAACATGGAAACAAAGGGGAAGAAATCAATTTAAAAACACAAAACCAACACAAAAACAAAGGACAAACAAAAACCCCAACACACACACACATATAAAACAACAAGAAGAAAAGCCAAACACCTACCCTTCTCCAAAACAAAACCAACCAAAACCTCACACACCTAGATGACTAGTACAAGATGGAGCCAAGCACAGCACACTCATGACCATGCTGGCTTTCCAGCTGAGCTTACTTGACCATCATTTTGATGGGAACAATTCCTGATACAATCCCAATTCAGCTTCTTCGCAACTACTGCCAATTATATTTACAATACTAGTATACACGTTCAAAAGGATTAGAGAAAAACTTGCAAGTTTTCAACTTGCTTTCCTGTATACTCTTAAGTTAAGATATATGCAAGGGATTATGGAAGCTAAATACTGTATTTTATTAACTGATTTCTCATAATACAGTGAAACAAAGTAGTGGTAGTCTCTGAAAAAAGAGCTTTCCAAAGGGTTTCCTGGGCTTTTTCCCCTTCCATTGTGACAAAAAATAAAGTCATAAAACCCAGCAGCAGACTACACAAACTACAACATACCAAGATTACCTACACTGCTGCAGTTACACCTGTAATCATACTATGTCACCAGGTGACATTCAGGTGAACAGGCTCAGATTTCTCTCCAAAATTGAAATACAGCTTTGCATAGTACTTTCCAGCACGGAAAAATCCTATATTCTGTGAGACTCTGGGAAACCCTATTTGAAGTAATCTTTCTTCAAGTCAAAGACCTGCTTTCCAGAAGGACTACTACTAAGACTGCCAAATGGACTTCATAACCTACATAAATGTAGGAGTATTTTATTAGGTCTAAAGGCATGCAGGAAAACAACACTGGAACTGGACAAATACACATTGAAAACCAATTTTTTGATAGTGTCCTTTCTGCCTCAACCATGTTGTTGCTATGCTATAATAGAAAACTCGTGTTAAGTCATTCTACTCATTGTTAATAAGAAAATAATCTATGCAAAGTTTATGCAATGCACATACTGTCTGTGATTCAAGGGAGGACAGCTGATAAACATTGGGGCATACTGAAGTGAAGGAGAGAGGAAGTGAAGAATCTTAAGATATCCCAGGGTCTTAAATGCTTCTGCAGTGGTCAAGAAGCACAAAAATTGAAAACCTGTGTGTGAGCCACAATTTCTTGCTGCAGTACGTCCTGCTTTACTCCTGCAGTCATGTCTGACTGCGTTTGGAACAGCAGTTGGACCCTGCAAGTAGGCTCAGCATCACAGAAATCTTGAATCTTGGAATCAGATGCCCACCCCTTTACACATTTGCATGGCACAGCTGCTTTCACTATTTGCACATCAGATGCATATGGTTTGCCAAAACCTGTGACAACTGGACCCCAGGCTGAAACAGACTTTGCAAAAGGCTTACATCTCAAGCCACAGCTGAAACTTGACCCTAAATTACATTCTTCTCTACTGCAAGACAGAGAAGCACCCTAAAAGCTGTACAGGGTATCAGACATGAAGCTGCATCTAAACAGTGTGCATGACTCAGACTAGAGCCTTTCTTCATAGAACTTATTAGAAGAGGAAAACTTACTTCATAGCTATTTTTGCTTTAGAGAGCCTGTTCACAAACCAAAAGAAAGTAAAAACCATTATGAAATTCATTTCTTCAGTTCCCACTGCAAGTACATGCTTCCCCAAGACCTTGGCCATCTTATGGCAGTGCTGTCTTCTACGCTTGCTTACATCAGCTCCCTAAACCGAGCAGTTGGGCAAGGAGAGGAAGGAGGTAAGATGGGGAGATGTTCCCAAAAGAGTTTGCACATACTTGTTTGAGAACCAAGAGGAGAGATTTAATAAGAAATAATTATTTGTTTTTTTAGAAAAGGTTTCATGTGAAAACCTGGAATGCTTTCAGAAGAAACATCACCTTTGTCTTACCAAAATGAAGACAAAGGTGAGCCAGCAAGGAGAGAAGCTTTTCTGCCTTACTGGTTAACATTAATACCTGCCAGAAATGCAGGTTTGAATGAGAAGGAAG
>JBCJKH010057869.1:22123-38307 GCA_039877255.1 Loriculus beryllinus
AGCAAGGAGAGAAGCTTTTCTGCCTTACTGGTTAACATTAATACCTGCCAGAAATGCAGGTTTGAATGAGAAGGAAGGAAGGAAGGAAAAGAGGAAGAATTAAATTAGTAGCTATATAGCAGAAAATATAATTGGCAGTTTGCATAAGAGTTATGTACTGATTCTATTACATCCACATGTACTGACTGCAAGGCTAAAATAAACCACAGCATAGTATCAGAGATTGCATGGTCAATCCTCCATAGAGGTACCAGAGGGGAAACAAGGAAGAAACCGTACTTTTCAAGCCTCTAGATTTCTACTAGCAAAGGTACCAATTTCTTAGGAAGATAAAGCAACCTCAAGGAACCAGCAAGCCTTGGCAAATTCACTGAAGAGTTCGAATATACTGTCTGTATCTGCTAACATGGACAAATCAAATGTTTTTTTTTGCTGTGATCAAAGAAAGCAGATTTAGTCTTATAACCAAATACTGGAATATTAGATGAAGACTGATATTTTTATTATATATTTATTTTTCATTAATTTTCCCTTCTACGATATGCACTACTCTGAAGAACCTGAAATTTGGCTATATGTTCCTTTAATTTCAGTGGTTTACTATTACGTACAGAATTTGTACATTGTTAATGCTTTAACAAATCAAGACAGAAATCAGCACTTTCTTTTCTTTCCTTCAGAAATCTGAATGTAAATGTTGAAAATAATAAGCCTAAGTTTTTAAACACTTGAAACATTCAAGAATAACGTGTCTTGTCATACTGTACCATACGACACAGAGCTAAACCAATCAAAACTCTTTTTGAATATGCACCCTCTGTCTTTAATTACTGGGAACATACTGCAGAAAAAAAATCACCTCAAGCACTTACACAATGAGCTTTTCTTTGCATTGGCAGCTGAAAATTAAAGTTATGGCAGAAAGAACTGGCACTCTAGGCCCCAGGGTAGTTTCGTTCCATATAAAGCATACCTAATTCAGAATGTGACTGGCCTGTTAGAAGAAATACAGTTTCTCCCATAAGCTTTTTCTGGTTAACATGTGGCAATGTAAAGAGTTCTCTCTAACAGGATAGAGATGTTTACCACTCCTTTTCACAACAAGTCAGGCTCCCCTGAACAGTACAGTTCTTCAGCTTTAACCAGAGACAAGAACTAGATTCTCTAGCATAAGGTAGTGCAGCTGGCCAATGATGTTAAGATATATCCAATTTCTGTATTTTCTAGTTACTATATTGTTTGGGGTGGGATGGTAGGGAGAAGAGAGCTCCACAGTAGTTAGTATCACTGCTTCCAGAGCATTTAAAGAAAACTAAGAAAAGATGAATACCAAGTTTACTAAATTCCATTCCAAGTACTCCGAACTATGTGCACAGGCACGCGCACACACACACACACACACACTTATGCTGAATCCCAGACCAATACTGAAATTACCTTGTGATAGAAACATTGGTGGTTATTTAAGATTCCTGCTCAGAGTTACAGGTTTAAAGAATAGGCATTAAGTGGCATACTGATGGAAAAGGGGAACATCAACTTTGAGGGGCAGGAGAATGACAGAATTAAAAAAATATCCTGGTTGATTAGAAAATTCTAGTTTGACATACCCATGACCTAATATCACAGCACTCGTCCCTGCTAAACACTAAAAGTAAGCTACAATGAATAAGGAGAGGAGAGAATTGCTACCTATCCAAGTAAGGCAATTATTTTTCTAGTTGTGACTGACTAAAGCCCAAATCAAGTTATTACATCATACAAGGTCTGTCTTCACAATACTAAAATATCAAAGCATTTAGATGCTGCCTAAAGCTCAGGCTTACCTACTCTTACTGTCAAATCAAGAAGTGATTGTACTTGTATTAGAAAAATTAGCCACATTTAGCAGAATCAACACACAGTCCTAAAGCTACATTTCAAGCACTAGTATCTTTTCCAGTGAAGAATCCTACCCTCCCAGCCCCTTTCAGAGTGCTCTTTGGAAACACTAGGTAAGCATATAAGTGCAAGTCCTGCTGCCAGGAAGGCCAAATGAGTTCCCTCAATTCTCAAATAAGTGCAAGTTCATGAAAGATGCTTTTCTTATCAAATATATCCTAGACACAGAAATGCCTCCGATATCAATCCACGTATTTGTTTAAAATGCAGAGTTCAAAAAACAGCATCTTGAGTTCTCCTTTATGAAGCAGGGTGCTGCAATCTCCAAGGTGAAGGCTCATTTCTGACTTCTGATTTCTTCAGATTTAAAGCAGTACTGTTCAAATAAAACTCTGATCATCTCAGCTCCTAGCATAATATTTACTCAAAAAGGAAAATAACTTCTCTGTGTACGTGAATTCCAAAACAAGAGTTTAAAAGCAAGAAACCTCTTGGAATGGTAGACAGTGATCTTCAGCAAGTAGGATGCAAATTTCAGCAACTTACGCTCCTAAGAAAGTCATCCCCAATAATGACTGAAATATTAGTCACTTTCCAAATCCCACCTTGAGCAGGCTACATCTCCCTTAGTATCTTAACTTTATGGCCCACTATGCTTATAGATGTTGCCTGAAGACAGTTTATGTGCAAGATCATATTCCTGTAGATAATATATGTGTAGATGAAAAGATCAATATCAAACCCAGCAATATTAAGATGTTCTTCCTCGGTAGTGGCTTATGTGGTCCTGGAAATCACCTAGATGCAAAGAGGTGTATTCAAGGGAATCACACTTTCGTAATTGTGACCTTTGCTAGCAGATCTTGCTAGCACTGAGTAAATGAGATTTGTCCTGCCTTCTTGGTCAGAGGTAGGATGGCAATCAAAGTCTAGATCACAGAAGAAGGTCACAAGAGCCTCAGATTCTCCAGAAGATGAAAAATAAGTGAATAAAAGTAAAGCAGATTTGCCTCAGGCTTGGTTTTTGTTTGTTTTTTAAAGACCTATAAACACAATAATAAAGTTTTAAAGATGACAGCTGAGGACAATGAGCAGATACACTGAAACAGGAAAATAGCAGGAGGCTTGGTAACTGGCTTAAAAGCCACACAGAAGTTTTAGTTTACTGTTGTCAAAGTTGCTTCAAGTTTTAAATAGCAGAAAACATGGTCTGAAATGGCAAAAAATATATTTATAGTTCAATATTTTTATTAATGCTATATTAAAGACAATAAAAAGCACATACTCCTGCATATAGTAAGAAAAGCATAAGAAGCCATTAGGCTAAGACAATTTTTGGTTGGATGCTTGAGGCAGCCACAGGTGAAGGAAGGGTGAGAAGGAGTGGAAACATATCTGAATGAAATGCAATTATTTGCTGCACACTCATTTTCCACTAAGAATCTTGTACTTCTCTTGTTAAATACCATAAAGCTCGTGTACTCTGCTTCGCTGAGAAGAGTGTGTATACAGACTCAGCTAAGTGCACTGTTCAAATACTATGAGAGATAAAAATGGCTTAAGAGAGCCAGAGAGGAATTAGTGAAAGGGTAAGCTCTCACTTGTTGTATGGAGAGATCTAAAAATAAGATGGGGAATGAAGGATGCCTTCTTTGACCAAGCCATTTTAAGATGATCTGCTAAATAACTAAAGTACTGCATTTACATAGTGTTAAAAAGCTAATAGATTCATACAGTACAATGACCTTCACAGAACACCAATACTGAGAGTTTAGGACTTCAGATGTCTAGTCATTTAGGTTTTAAAATACACAAGTGTATTTTAGAAGTAATTCAAGAAGCAATCACTAACTAAAACTCAAGTTACCTCACATTCCATCCACAGTAGTGCACCAAGTAAAGGACTTCTCCACCTTCGATGTCAGAATCTTTAATACTAGCTTCATACATTTTTTGATTTTTCCCTCTTCCATACCGCACTTGGACTTTCATGCCTGGTGGATAGCATTCAAACTCTTCTTCCTCATTGTTATTGTGGTCTTCCTCCTCCTCCTCCTCTTCTTCCTCCTCCTCTGCTTCTTCTTCATCTTCATCTTCTTCCTTATTCGTGTCATCTCTTGAAAGGTTTAAAAAATTGTAGAGTTAATATGAGATACTTCATAAGCTTTTCAGTTCCAAACCACATATATTGATAAATATTGCGGATGCAATAGAGACTGGGAACAGCAGGCTCCAAATATGTGAAACTGCACTACGGCTGAGTAAGATCAGCAAAATAGGATACAGCAATACATACAAAATCCAGTGACTGCAAGATGCAAAAAATGACTGGATTAAAAGGAAGAAAAAAAAAATCCATCAAAATCTGTACGAGCAGAAGTTGTTCAAATTCATCTGTCTGTGATTTGTTCATGCAGTCCCTTTGTTTAAATATTGGGGGGTTTTCAGTTCCAAATCATGCTTCTCAATATCAGTGTTCCCTAAAGTCTACCTATCAACCTAAATATTTTACAAGAGTTTCCTGAAACTTGCTCCCCCCCAAAAGATCCTTGCTTTATTACAACAAATATCTCCATCTCAACACCGTGAAGTGACTGCTGTCAAAGTCACAGTTTAGGTGGAGAGGGGAGAAACAAAACCAATTTAAAAAAAAAAAACAAAACAACAAAAAAAAGGCCTTATGCAAGATTATTTAGCAAATCAAGAAACCTGTGCTGATTTATGACCTTGTCACTCCTTGCCAATTATGCTAGAAGTCTTCTAACTATGAGTCAAAGTTGCATTTAGTTACTATGTAAATACACAAATAGGTGTTCACAGGTTCCAGAAGCTAATTTTGAATGCATTTTTTGATATTTGGATGCACTTTCAGCAGTACTAAGAACTCACAAATCTTGCTAGTCTCAATCAGTGGCACCTAAGTGCTGCTCAATGTTCTCAAAATTAGCTCCAACCAGCTTAGGGTACACTACATATGTTAATGAGGGAAAAATATCTTTTAATAAGTTAAAAGATTTACATATTTTACAAAGCAATGTTATTGGCCCTCACACCATTCTAATCCCACACCCTGCAATACAGAACGTATTAGGGCCATTTACTAAATTCACAGTAACCACAGACCTGTGACATGGAACAGATGTGCGCATACTTTATAGACTTGGGATGAAAAGATAAGCGATGCTCCAAGCCTGATTCACACCAATATTTAAATTAACTTCACAAACACAGAAGTCTGTATTAATAATCTAAATCTTTCCATGAAATCTTCAGTAAAACACACCCAGATATGCCAAACTACTTTCTCTCAAAGAAAAAGAATCAAATAGCATTTTGGTTATTCAAATGCTTCTTTGTAAAAGTAAAACTGCACTATTAACATCTAATTAGCTGGCAAAAGAAATCAGAGCAATACACTAAATTCAACTGCAGCATAATCATACTGATTTAATGAAATTACTTCAGAATGTTGCTATACATATACACACAAATCCATAAAGCCATACATATGTACATACACCATTAGACAAATGCTAAGAATTCACTCTATTGGTGTATTTAATAGACCAATTCAGAAGACATATCTATTCATACATACATGGCATGGACCAGACTGTTTTGTTCTGGAAGGCCGAGATTTTTTTTTCAGTAGGCTACTTTGCTAGTGAAGCTAAAACTACTAGTTAAAAATACAACATAAATGAATGAGCTCTGAAAGTTCATTTCATCTCCACCACACATCATATGGCAAAACCCACTTCCCAAAGAAACCATAAATACAACTCTTCAAAGACTCAGATGGAAAATCCTGAAAAGAATTCCACAGCTAATGACAGAAAGCACCAAACAGTAATTTAAATGCCTTTAAATTACACTCTCTGCTGTATTAAAGCAAAACTCCTAAGTAGTTTCATCTTAACAGTTATTATCACATAAAACCTAAAAAAGCTTGGTATCAGGAGCAGAGCCAGTGCCCAAAACAGTGGCACAATGCTTGAATGACATCTAGAAAGAAAAGCATGCCTATGAGAGAGATTCAGGATTTTCCAGACACTCGCAATTATGAAGTCTCTCTCACTTTAATCACCCTATGGCTCTTTAGGTGTCCCAAAAGATACTCCATAAAGATTCCATGACAATACCAGAATTTCTCTGGAAGAGAGATACAAGAAACCCTCACTGTGATGTTGAGTAATGTGGATGGTCAAGTAAATGTGAAGAGCAGACTGTACGTAGGTGAAGGGAATGTCAGAAATGAAAAGCAAAATGGAAGCAGAAATGGCTACAATTAAGAAGTGTTCTAAGGAATAACTTGGTTAGAGATTATAATCTGGAGATTTTAAGAAACCAAACTAAAGCAAAGAACATTGATCATGGACCAGCATACTCATGCAGCTCCTGGAAAAAAAGGTAAACCCAAAACATATTCCAGTGGTTGCAAGAAAGATACCGGTTTATGAGCCCATAAAAAGCTGAAACTTGGCAGTGCAGATGAAGAAGCCACAACTGCCATGAAACAGAGGTCTGTAAGAGAAAATCACGATTGCAGCCATCCAGCATGCATAATCATAACCCCACTTGTCCATGTATATATGCTTTAAGAACACTGGATTTCCTTTCATGCTGTTAAACCTAAAGCCCATTTTGAAGGGAAGGGGAAAAGTATCCCAAAAACACATCTCCTGGCAGTAGACAACAATCATCAACTCAAAACCAGTACTAAGCAATACTTCCCACAAAGCTGCAACAATATGAACAACCCATGCAGCAGCTGATAAAACAAGGCAGCAGCAGATGTGTGTGCACACTGTACAAGAGACACAGCAATACAACTGTAACTGTGCTCCAGAAACCAATGTACCACCAGAAAGCTTACCAGGAGGACTCTAAAGCATTACCAATACAACTGCGTACTAAAGAATACCTTCACCCCATCTCCCATGTAATGGAAACATAAGCCTTCAGAAGCAGGAAATTAATGAATTAAAATGCAAAAATATTTGTTAATAAATTAAAACCATTAAAACATTTGTATTACACAAATACTGCTTAATTGTTAGTTCCAAAGAACATTGTGAAATCATTAAAAGGCTATATATACATATATGGCAGATCATTCTCAGTCAATATAAAGGTTTAACACCCCAAGCCCGTAATAAGGGTGTCTCAACAAATAAGTATTGTTAATAGATGAAACAACACATGCTATTACACCACTAAAGAAACTGCAGCATCATGCAACCGTCTTTCAACCCACAATGTCTGGCACAAAACACAGTGCTGTCACAAAGCCTGGGTGAAAGCTGAGACAGTGTGTGATTTGGAGCATTAGAGCTGCCTCTCAGGATCCCTGCCTTGCAGCAAACCCAACCCCACTCCAAACACACTTCTCCTGACACACCACGCTGGCATACACAGCAGGTAAGACAGCAAATGCAAGATGATTTTTTCAGGGGTTATTCTGAAACTTGAGGCACAAGATTATTTCAATTATTGGTTCAATTAAGTCATTACAGTTAATTGAAGAACTAGCAGAAATAAACTCCAGTGTAACTGGCACTCAAGTTTAGCAATTAGCTTCTATTTTTGTTTCCCTCCTCTTTCTTTCCCTTCTTATCCTAAAGCATTATTTAACCTCTACTTCACATAGTTCAGAGCTGGCAGATGTCAAATCCCCTTCATACTGACTTTTTCAAGCACAGCAGTATTAAGATGCCATTAAGTTTTAAGGCACAGAGACATTAAGAACTGTACTTATGCCATGATACTAGAATCTTATCTTTAATTAAACAAAATAACAAAACCCCTCAAATTCACCAGCACTTGCCTTCCCTCTGAAGTTGCAAAGAAAACCTAAAAATAAAAGCTCCAAAGATTTCTGTCCACATACACAGGAAATCTGAATAAATGCACATTTATGGTCTGAGAGAAGGCGAAAGGCATTAACTTGATTTGAGTCACATCTGAGAGCAGTACAGTACACTTGAACCATGCAAGCACAAAACACAAGTGTTTTCCTCTGCTGCTATGGAGGAGACAAATGGAAGGACCTCAAGTTATTGCTTCTAATCATTCAGCCAAGGCTCTGAGTATTTCTGAAACATTCCTCAAACAGATAATGGATGGTTCAGAAGTCTGGCTGGGGAGTACAACACTTCCCATTTTTATGGCAGTGGCTCACACTCAGCTTGAAAACATCTAGTATTTGATGAATGTCTGAGGCTTACTCAGGCACATAAGTCCCAGTGACAGCTACCACAGTTAATAGCCTCTGTAGTGGCCATAAGTTATGTAAAATGTGATGACAGAATCGTTTTTTCCACATCAAAGACACCTCCCTTCCATTCAATGTCATGCACACACAGGACTGGTACACTTCACATCGCTACTCTACACTTTATTGTTGTGTCATTAGAAGTTCATCGCTGTATTAAAAGCAATCCTTATGTACATGTATGTAACATACATATGTATGCTGTATATCCTATGTACAGAAAAATAAATCAGTCAGACTCTGTGAAAACATGACTATACAAAATGTCCTCCCAAATATAAAGGCAGTTGGAATACCTAAAAAAGAACACAGATCAAATAAACACATAGGAACATGTTCCTGTAAATGAAACTACCAGGTACACCTCTCAAAGCTTGGGTTTTTTTTCATACACACCAACAGTCTCAAATTCAGAGCAGATGTTCACACCACATGTGCAGTAGGTATGACACATTTCTCTCCCTAGTCCCAACCTAATCAAGTCCATATAAATCTCTACCATACTGGAGAAAGCTATCTCAAGATACATTTCTCAACACTAATCCCAAAGCTAGAAGATACGCCTTCTGTAACAAATCTCCTTCACTCCAATACATTTTAACCTTCCTGCTACCAGTTTAGGTTCACCACCAGAAAGCTTTGATGTGCCATTTTAACAGATAAGGAACTGAAGAAAACATTGCCTCTAACAATCTGTTATATCCCGTATGTGAAATGGAGCTTCCATTACATAATCCTGTTGTAAATTGCTTTCAGAAAATCCCCAACAAGTATTTCCAGAAAATTTAACTCTTGTACAAATAGAAGCCATCACCAGCACAGGCACAGCAGGTAGTCACCCCAACCTGCAAGTGTAATAATCCTTAGTAAAACCCTTCATGTAAAACAATGCCTATCTTAACCTAGTTCTCAACTGCTGCTTTTATCATCCCCACTTCCCTCCTACTGCTTAAAGGAGGGGAAATGCTATTACTGCATGTAACAATGTGTATAACACATTATAACAGCTCTAAGATTAAGGTTCTTCCCTTGCACGTGAATTAATGCTTTAACTTCATTCAAGATTATTAGCCAAAGAGGCTTAACATTTTCTCCTTCTGAGAATGTCAAAATATGACAGTACCAATTCCCAGAAAACCATACCATGAAGGCCTTAACCAGCGGTACGAGACAATCAAAAATGTTCAGGTTTCTAAAGTACTGTTTAAGAGCATTTGTTCATTAATTCATTGGAGGATGTAATTAAGTGATTTTTTTTTTCCTTCCCCCTTGAAAACTAGAAGGAAAAAGAAAGAAACCCAAGAAGTTTCGTAAGATCAAGAAAACTATTTGCGACTACTGAAAATGACAGCCCAGTGATAAAGGACAGTGTAAGGATCCACAGAAGGCAGCCCCTCCTGATGTCAGGGTTAAGGCAGCACCTCAGCCAAAAGAAGGAAAAGACAAGAACAAAGCCTCCTGCAATTCTTCTGTACTTTAACTGGGATTACTCCAAAGAATTTTGCCTGGTTACTTCAAACATCCAAGTTTCACCAAGATACAAGTCTGATGCAAATTTTCGTTGGAAAGCAGAAACTATCAGGATTCTGAACACTAAATCTTTCAGTTTAGTATAAAGTTCTTGGCACTGGTGTGTCCCAGGTGCTTTACAGCAAAGCAAAAGATTTTCTTATCAACACTGGTTAACCAGCAATTCACCTACCCATCAGTTCAGAAACTGTATCTACTATGAAATATTTACTTACTTTTCTCTTATTAGCGTGTATTAAAAAACTGCACACCTTTTAAAAACTCGTCTAGGCTCCTGGCTTCAGACTCTCAGGAGCACATTCAACCAGCTTCATTTTTCATTGTGTAGAAAAGCCACTCAGGTGGTCTCAGTTTGTTGGCTTTGACTCAAGTTTTTGAATAGTTACAACAGTTAATGTTAGATGCTACAAAGGAAAATCACACCAACTATGCAGTGCTACATATGAAGACCATTACTTCCACAACATGAAGCTATCAGGAACTTCAGAATAAGTTTGATTTTAAAAATTCTGGTTTATTCACTGACTAACAAACAATGAATACTTTTCCTATATATTAGGGAAAAGGATGAGTTTACAAACCTGATCTTTCTGAGATCTTTACAAAAATGACAGACCAATGAGAAGGCACATTCCTGGCCTTCTGTGTTACTGTTTTCATGACTAGAAGTTGCACAAAACTGTACACAGCACATGCATCTCCTACTAGCCACAGAAAAAAAACCAAAACCAGAACTAAGAAAAACATGCACAGAATAAGGGGCAAGCTGCCTTTGAATCTCTATTCTCAAGTGTTCACAGACACAAGCAGGCAAGAAACAGGTGCTTGGTGTAATAAAGGAAGAGAACCACATTCAGCCTTTCCTCCTCTTCATCATATTGGTAAAGTCTGTGCAGAAAAGAACATAGGATTCATGTGGCAGAAATCTCAAAGGGCTGAGAAACATGGTACTGGACAGAGAAACAAAACCTGTGGAAAATAAACAACCTGGCTTCAAGTAGTACTTCCTGACATCGAGAAACCGGGAATTAGATCCAGTTTACTTAACAGAAGTTCAGCAAGAGGAAATCCAGAATTTTTTTGTCCTCATGGTTGTTTCTATACACAAATTAGGTACATGAAGATGCCCAAAGTCCTAGAGACAAATTCAAATAGCAGACTCTGCAAGTCTGCCTTATATAGTATTAGATTTCATTTGTTTGGTTATTTGGGTAGGACTGTGAAAGACAAATGACCCACAGCTTAAAAAAATGTTCCAGGAACACATTTTAAATCCACTGACAAAAATCCAGTCCACAGTGATCTATTTAGATTACATTTTGGGTAATTTCTTTGTGTGTGTGCTTATTTTTCCACCAACAAAAATATCAATTTTTCCATTTTGCTTTTCAGTTCAACTAAGAACTCAAATGACAGCATTTCTCCCCTGTGTAACTTTTGTCACTTCTAACCCATGAAGCTGGGGATAAAGGGAATGCAACAGCCCTCCCAGCACAGCAGGCTCACAGAACCCCTTTATGTCTTTAGGGTCTAAACTGCTAACAGCATTGTTTAGCATACAAGATGACAGTGACATTTTTAAAACCTCTTTAAAGCTGATACATTTTGTACTTCCTAGCAGTCTCTGAGGGAAGAAGGGGAAAGCCCTAACCACTGCTACAGTACTTACACAGACACACATACTTACAATTAACTGCTACAAATGTCTCTTTTTTGCAAGTTTAAATTACTCGAAACATACCCCGGTAATGACCACATTACCATCTACATACATTTTCAGAGCTACCTTTTCTATCCTAAGCAACTTCTTTCTTTCATGAATCACAACAGAAAAATACTACTTGGAAGAGTTTTTACTGGATGAGTAAAGAGAAACAGAGGGAAAAGAACTCAAAGTCAGATGAACTGGGGAAAATTTAGAGGAAAAAGTATCTTCTACATTTTTTTTTTGTCACTTTCATAAATAAAAAACCCAAAGAAAACTTGTAACATTTTTCATGTCCTAAATAACCCAAACAGACATGAATCACGACAGAACAAACAAAACACACAAAACAGATTGACAAAAAACCCCAACCAAAACAAAACAAGAAGGGATTACTGAAAAGCAAGTGCAGCTTATAATTTTATGTACCATTTACCATAGGATGGTAATTATTAAGCCACTCTACTTTCCAAGTATAAAAATAAACACAAAGTAATGTCACAAACTCATACATTCAAATATACAATTTAGGGAACTTCAAAAACTGCTATTCTCTAAGTGCAGTTTTCCATCTATTTAGTTATATATATTTTGAAAGGAGCATTGTAAAAATTAGTCTTTAATAGTTCTGAAAAATCTAGCAATTCTGTCACAATCTAGCAAACCTGCCACAGTACAACTCATCTAGTTCACCTCAGAAATGGAAAATACAACCAATTCAAGCAACTGGTCTTTTAAAGAAAGAAAAATTCACATAGGATACAAATGAAATCACACCCACAGAGAAAAGGCTCCCAAACTGAGTTCAGGTAAACTTGATTTTTCTGTATGCCACATGCCTAAATTCCAGAAATTGCCAATGTAATCTCACTGAAAATATTTAGGAAGACGAAAACGTTTTGCAGAAGGATACTTCCAGCATTTGTTACATGGAAACCACAACCCCTACTAAAGTAAAAAAGAACCATTACCAACGAATCGGAAATTAATAAACTGAACTATACCATTTTCCTACAACTCTTAATGAACCAGAAAAAGCACTAAGAGTTAATGATATTTAGACAGAAGATAAAGATAGCTGATTTACTGAATAGCAAAGATTGCTGAAATGAATAAGGGAATTAGTGGCCAGGCAACAGCTGGTATCAAGTACAAAAAAATCCATCCCTGATATATAGATTGCTGTGAAAGTATAAGGAAGTGTGATTATCTGCTTTCCCTCTAGTAAATAGCTTCTCCCTTAAGCATCTGTTATTGGGTTTGGTTGAAGACAAGATACTGTATTAAAAGTGACCTTTGGTGTGACCTGTAATGGCCATTTTTGTGTTCTTGTCACTTGAATTCATAAATATGTATCTTATAATAGTTAGGGTTGGAAAGGACCTTAAGGGGGTCCTAACTGCTAGAATGTAAGCTGTTAAACACACCGCCTACACCCTGTTTTAAAACCTTTGTCCTCAAAAACACTGGTGAGATTTTTTTGCACTGAAATAGGAGAACGTGTCCATTTCATAATGAAGATCAGAGATCACCTGTACACATCCACTGATTACATAGTCCTGAGCATCCCTATTACTTCAGTCTCCCACTTCCAAAACTCCTGTGTGAAGGACTATACAAGAGACTGGTGCCATTATCATGCCTACTCAAGGGTAAAGCTGCTACTGAGCAATGCAAGGTACCTCCGTCTTTTCCCATGTTCCATGTAACACACCACTGTCCAACAACAAACGCTGGAAACCACAAGTTTGTGATGTATTTGTACCAAAAGTTAAGTAGACAAATACTACTGGTAATGGCAGCAATATTTTTGTCTTAAATCAAACAGGCACCTACGTTGTATCTGTTTTCTCACTCGGCTTATAAATATTTAGGCCTGGACCCTGCGAAAACTTTTTAACTAGATCCACAAACTTCAATGGCCCTAACCACGACAAAGTTAGGAACACATGGGTCTCTAGAAGGTGAGAGTCTAACTCACGACACAGATGTAATGTGAACTTGAAATCAGACAAGAGTCAAATTTAATGAATGTCTATCAATGCCTTAGTTGATTTTAAACAGCATAACTTACCCCGATTTTTCTTTTTCTTCAGCATCTGCATTTACTGTAGGATTTTCCATTTCTTTAATCTTTTCTTCCTCTTTGTCTTCTGATTTGGTTTCACCTTCAGTTTTGATTGCATTTAAGTCCTTTTCTTGATCAGGCTGAGTATACACAGAATCTGGCAAATTTTTTTTGTTCCCCTAGGATAACAAAACCTTTAGTTAACTTACAAGATGAAATAAAAATACAAAGGATTTAAGAAAAGGCAGGTAAGACACACTGAAGCTATTTGAGTAAATAAAAAAATCTAGCCTACAGTGTTCCTAAAATTACAGCACCTCCACTGTTTTTCTTTCCTAAAGTATAAAGCAAAACATAACAGACTTCAAAGTTGCAGCCAACATCCTAGGCATGCTGCTCTTAGACCTGGACAGCAAAGCAATCTCGAAGATAAAGCATGTCACAGGGTATGTGCTCATTTAAGATGAAGAGATAATCAGTACTGGCACATCTGGTATCTACCCCAGATTTCGTACCGACAGACAGACCAGGGCTGGCTGCCACTGAGACACAGAAGCATTACACTTATGTTGTACACTGACTTCAGGAGCTACACTGCTTCCAGAGAAAAGTGCTACACCTGTACAGTGCAGCGTATCAGCTTATTGCTCTGGACTTCCTTCGCTAAAACCACTGAGTCAATACCAGATTTTGGAAAGGTATAAACACTTGTCTTTCTGGACCACTGAACCACATCAGATCACCGCATACATCATATGGCCCAGATCTTTGTAGAGCTTCACTGGGACAGAGAAGGAAAAGCAAGATTTACGAGGGCTTAAAAACATGTCTAAATGCAATACAGAAGTGTCAGCACTGTAGTTAGCCGTGAGTATGCATCACCCAGATCAGGCTGAAACTGCAAACTAATTAGTCTCCATTTGACCTGGGAGGCCACCAAACAAATGGAATGCTGAAGCTGCCTCCTAGCAAGTCAGACATTTTGACATCATGATCCCCTAAAACTGGCACCTATAGATAAATATGGCTCAAATGTGTTGTTCTGAATTAGGTTTACAGCACATTTTTGTCTTGTTTTAAATCCATTGTGAAGATTTCAATCTTGACATGAATTCATGGTTATCAACACACCACCTGACTCATTTATAAACAGGATATAATGTGAACATTAAAATATTTTACCAGAATGGAGGGCTTATCATTTTCTTTACTTTCATTATCATTCTCAGCTAACTTTTTTTCTTCTTGTTGTACTATTGCTACTTCCTCCTGCTTGCGCTCCTCCTTATCCACTTTTATTTCTTTTACATCCTGCTCTGGTTCTTCACGCATCTTCAATTCCTTTTCTTTTTCACAGTCTTTACAAGGCTTGCTCGTCACTTTCTCTGGCAATGCCATTTGAAATTCAATGTTAGCTGATGTACAATACTCTTCAAAACCATAGAGATATCTAAAAGAAAAAAATTGCTTGCGATAAGCAAGTTTATTTCAAGAAAGAACATGCTACCTAGCAGAAACGAAATATAAACAGTATGTTTAAAGCCCAAAAAACTGTGTTATAACCAAAAAGTTATGGACTTTATGTATATTACCACTACCACAGGATTGCTTCTGTTCACTATAGTGCTGTTTTAGAACAGACTCTATAACTTTATTACTTACTTTTTGTATGCACATTTAACATTATATCCTGCAGCTGAATTCAATACAGGGATTCCAAGATCTTGATAAACTTGCTTCCACACTGCACCACTTTCAATCTGGTAAAGAAAATGAAGTCTTGTTTTACTAAATTACCTCACAGAAACAAAAAAATTAAGCTGACAAAGTTTACAACTTTGGAAAATAATTATAAGTAATTTCCTAGGATCTATAAAATTGTTTTTCACACACCCAGTATTTCACTGTAATGTAACTACTTTGAGAAATTTAGCATTTCTGCATTTTGGTAAGACACAGGTGGCAATAAAACAAAGGAAAGAAAATACAAAGATCAGAAAAATCACTATATAATTTTTATTTTATATTTAAAGTTATTATTAACTATCAGAGTTGGAATTTCAATTACATTGGAAAGAAAAAAAAAAATCCTCCAAAGCATTAACAATACTCAGCCCTGGCACTACTGCACCAGATACACTGGCTACCAGTCTTTCATTAAGCCCTTAGTATGCACCTTGTTGTCAAAGACAGTGCAATACTTTTGATTTCTAACCATCTGTTAAGGTAAAGCAGATGTATTGCAATATCCAAGTACAAGATCCTCTCTTGTATATCAGAAAGGTGCCACTGTACAACCATATCTTCTCAACTGACAGACTAAGTTTATGGGAAGCAGTCCAAAGAAGTAACAGAACCTGCTTGGCCACAAATTCCATATGCTCCAATTACTGCTCCAAGACCAATCCCACTAATCCCAGTCACCAGAATCTTCTATGTAGTGCCCAGAACAGATAGGGACATTAGACCTTACACTAGATTAATTGTCTATGAGATTTTATTCACTAGTGACTCTTTCAGTTTGAGGTAACAACTTTATCAGACAAACAGTTCCTGAAATATCACAAAACCACAGATGCTGGCTGATTTTATGCAGAAATAATTAAACATGCTGAGTAGATGTGTAATTTATTTAGAATATGATTAGGTTTTTGTTCCCATTACATCATGTTTTTCAGCTGGGTCTTACATGGCTGTAGTATTCAATTTTCATGTATCTTGAGCTC
>JBCJKH010057870.1:6258-19985 GCA_039877255.1 Loriculus beryllinus
ACACTCAATTATTTGTCATGAAAATACTAGCCAGGGAATTTAGTCCTTTTTATTTTTTTTCATTTGTGCATCACTCCCAAATGCCAGTCTCTGTGAGTGTATCTATTACTTGTAAGCATTTACTAATCATCTGTGAAAAAAAAATGTTAGCATTTGGTTTGTTTCCATCTGTCATTTCTAGTGGCGGTCTGTGCCTGGCCACGTCATTGCACAGAGATGTGCCGCTGACTTCTTCCCCTTCCTGACAGCTCAAACTCTTTGGAATAGAAGAAACATATTTGTGAATGGTTTTAAAATAAGCTGTCAGGAAGGTTTTGTTCTGGTTGAAAGGATCAACACCCTGCTAAGGCAGAACTGTGCTCCCATAAGTACAAGAAAACATGTTTAGGGTCATGTACTGCCTGCACCCCGTTCTGTACTCAGTCAGGGGTGTATTTATGCTTATCTGAGCCAGTAGTGTGGCATGACAGTGGGGGGTCCAGGGCAGGCTGTAAACTCATCCAGGAACCCATGTGGATGTGTAGGCCCAAGCAGCATAAGAAAAAGGTTTGGGTTGAACTTCACCTTTCCCCCACTCACCAAAAAATACTGTGAAGTAGCTGGCACCATGTGATTTAAGATCTTTAAGCAGCTCAGATGAGATTAAAACCAAAAAATAAAGGAAAGAGTCCTTGGAAGGATAGAGTAGGGAATATAGTAACAGTTGGAGATGGAAAAGCAACCACTGAGGTAAGCAAAAGCATTATTAGCCTCAAAGAAAGAACTGGAAGTATTATGAAAGGTGATGCAAACAAAAAGTCTGCACTTTCAAAAAGACATTGAGTATACATGACCTTTTGTCAAAGCTCCCAGGCCATCTGGCCAAAAATACTGGTGAAGTCTTGTAAAATGGTAGTTGCATACCTGTTTAATATTTCAAAATGTTGTATATCCCACAAACCTTTTCTGTTAGAAGACAGACTCTCTTTATCCTGTTTTTCTGACTTCTCCATTGCCCGCTACCCTGGTTTATCACTTTGGCAACAAATGATTGCAGGGTTTATGTGCATTGCCTCATTACATGTAGCACTGCTGCACCCAGCTAGCATCCAGCTGCGCTAGCAGATTGAAAGCCAGTTTAGGCATGCCTTTCCCAGCTGTGGTTACATCTTTGACTGCCTTGTGGATCTATAAATTAAATTGAAACATTTTTAGCTACAAACCCTAGGCACCAGAGGCATGCTATCTTTGTTAGAAGTAGGAAAATGCATTTGCTTCTTTCAGTATGTCGTCTTTTTGCTCTCTTATGAAAATAGGAAGAAAAAAATTTAACAGCACATTTTTGCTTATTTTCATAATTGCCATGGGTCAAAATACCTGAATTAGTTTAACTCAACATAGTATTTCTGCTTCAAATAGCACAGGACCTTATGGACAGTAAAAACTGATGTCTTTGATGATGCATTAGCTTTTTGTGAAATAATCTTGGTAGAAAGGAATTTTGATGCTATCAAAAATCAGGCCTTTATTGTTCATTGGAATTAAAATAAAACAAAGCAGCATTATGAATTCATTTGTACACTTTCCTTCCTACATTTGTACTTCCCTTTGTCTGTTTGCTTCATCTCTCTCTGCAGGCTCGAGGGAGCAGATCCTTCCATGTTTCAAACTGGCACAGCTCCACCAAACAGCTGTGCCAATTACTTCCAGTTGGGGACTGCCACTGGATGTATAGCTGCTTGTACTCAAGTCGTTGCAATTACTATCATTATGTTATTTCTTGGCATGGAAAGGAAAAAGATGAGTGAGTGTTTGGAGGGCTTTGTTTAAGTACAGCAGGTCACTTATTCATGCAAACCACTGCGAGCAACCGAGAAGTAAGCACAGTTAGGACTGCACTTCTTAGAAAACCAGCTCTCATATTTAATTTGGTAAGAAGACAAAGTGATTTCTTAATGAAACCTAATATACTCCAGGTCTGCCAGTTCCCTCGAAAAAGGAAAGCATTTTTCTATGTGTTAGATTAACTCTGCAGTACCTATTATGCCCTTGCTTTTATGCAGCTTACAGAGATCTTTACCACAGCTTCAATCTGCAGGAGCTTACTTGTGTAATGCCAATACTGACAAAAGCCATCATGTGGCTTTACCTCTATCTAAAAAACAATTTTGGAGGTTTGTTTCAAGCAGTCTGTAACGCTATTCACACTCCTTTGATCCTGAAGCTGGAAGGGGAATTCTTCTCCAGACACAAAATTACAGTGGTCAGAGAGAAACTTGTTTCGTCTGGCAGAGAATGGTTTAAAGGGTTTAAATCTTCTGTAGCTTAGCATACACAAGCATTGCATCCCTGACACGCAGGACTCCCATATCTGTACATACCCAGTCAAGTGGTAGGTCAGTACCCACAGATAAATGCTGCATTACATCTAGTCTGGATGTTGTATTGCAACCAGTTCAATATATCACACCTTGTGAAGATGATTTTTCAATATATAGTATTACGGCAAAGCTTCAGGAAGCCTGGGCTCTGACAGTGGGTTCCCAAGACCTGTCCAAATGAAGGACCAGGACCTGCCACCATTGCACAGGCCCTGGCACCACTCTGGCTTTGCCAGTGGAACAGGCAGGACTAACGTTTGCCACTTCACTTCTATATTTTCCCTGTCAGAGCATGACTTGAAGCCGTGATGAAAGTACCACGAGGTGATGGGTCACTGTGAGGTGTCACTAATGGCGCAGTCCCTGCCAGCGATGCAACACACAACCCTAGCCCAGCGTGAAGGAGGAGCCGGAGTGTCCCGCACACTCCGGTCCCCACACCGAGGTCCTTTCACCGCAGTGTTCTATTCTACTCCTGTATATACTTGTTGCCATGACCGGCCCGTCCCCCCTCGCCCCGCAGGAGGTCGCTCGCACGACTTCAATGGGAGGCGGCCGGTCGCGGCCGGCAGAAGCACCGCTCCCGGGGTGCGGGAGGTAGGTGCCGCAGGGCTCCCCTCGCGGTGCCCCAAGGCCGGCCAGCCCCGCGGTTGCGGCGGTCCCCGCGGAGCTCGGCGGTCACCTCCCGCCGCCTTACGCCCGGCGGGCACCGCGGCTCTTCCAGCGCTACGGAGTTTCCGCAGCCGTGTCCTCCGCTGCCCCCGCGCGGCGCCCCAGGTCGCCAAGCGCCGTTTCTACGAGCCGCCTATAAACAACATGGCGGCTGCGGCGGCCTCTGTTCCCGCCCGCGGTCTGTAGGTGGCGCGGTGGTTGAGGGGGCGCTAGGGCAGCGCGGTCCGGCGGCGCCGGCCGCCTCCGTTCCGTGCAGCCCGCGCTCCGTCTCCTCGCCGGGCCGCGGCGGGGGCGGCAGGGCTGCGCTCCGCCCCGCCGGGCGGGGGTGTCTGAGCGACCGGGAGCAGCGCGGCTGCTGCATTGCCGCGGCGGCCCCGCGCCGAGCCGAGCCGAGCGGCGGGGCTGGGAGTGCCCGCGGCAGCTCCTCGGAGCCGGCGTCCAGAGGGACGAGGAGAAGAAGAAGAAGAGGGCTCGGGTGTCCGGCGGCAGTTGAGGGGCTGGCGTGAGCAGAGGGCAGCGGGGCCATGTCGCTGCAGAGCTCGCCGGTGGCCACGGCTGCCGCCGACCTACCCCCCGACCCGGGCGCGGAGCCGAAGCAGGGCAGCGCGGAGCCGAACCAGGGCAGCGCGGAGCCGAACCAGGGCAGCGCGGAGCCCCCGTCAGCCGAGGAGGGCGGCGGGGGTGCGGAGGAACAGGAGGAAGAAGGGGAGAAAGAGAAAGAGCGAGAGAAACTGCTGCCCATCCCGTCGGCGTCCAGCGCGGCTGCCGGGGTAGGTTTGCGGCCGCCGGCGGGGCCGGGCGACCCGCCAGCCCCCGGGGTTGCACTGGGCCTGGCCCCCTGGAGCGGGACCGGCTCTGCGGTCCCGGCTGGCGTCTGCTGTGTTTGCCGCTTTATTCGCGGTGGTGGGGGATCATCGTGTTCCTTTTCTTTCATGTTCTTTTCCGTCGGGAGGCTCTCATTCAAGTTTCTTAAAAATAACAAGTGCGTCTGTAACTAGTGACATAATGAAGCTATAAATTCTCCATCTACTTATAGTTCTTTAACATTTTACAACGGTCTGCTCTTTTGGGTTAGTCATGACTGAGGGTTTGCAGCTCTGTGAATGTTCGTTAAGGGTTCCCGGTGGCGGAGGGCTTCAGCTCTTAACACACTTAATGGCAAGACAGCTAACTGGAAAATACTTGTGTATTTTTAACTTTTTCTTAAGAGATCTTTTCTGGTTTTTGCTTTGTGTTGAAACAGAGATGAGAAAACACTGATAACTGGTGAATGAGTTAACACGGGTAATAAACTCTGAGAAGGATGTTTGCCAGAATAATCTCATTTTGGGAACCTCGTCTGAGATTTTTAATTTTACTGAAGTTATGATTTTTCTTTCTGCTGACCATACAATATTACGAAACATAAAATTTTCCTGGCATGAGTTGAGTACCTTACATAGCTCAGTATTAAAGCTTCCTGTAAGTTACTTCAGTTCAACAACAGCAGAAATTTTACCAGTCCTGTAGTAAGTAATGCAGTTAGGAGATTTTAATTCAGCAGTTCTGATAAGCGTCCGATTTCCTAGAGATTATCATTTTACATAATTTGAACTTTAAAGATTGAACGCCTGATGTTTGACTGTCATGGAATCATTGTAATGTTAAACGAAGTAATCATAGGCAAACTGCAAACTCCTTTGAGCAGCTCTGCCAATTTTGTGTTTTGCCTGCAACGTTCCAGTTTTCTGAAAGACTTTCAGCTTTGCAAATCTGTCTGAATGTGGAAGAATGTGTTTGTTCTTGTGATTCACATACAGATTCGGTGGGAGAAGTGGGTAATGGACAAGTGCCCAAGAGTTATTTTTACCCTTGAAAATCTCCAATTCAGATTTTGAATGGCAAATGGCAGTCCCTTGGGATTGAGATACAAGCGCTGGTCTAAAATGTGTTAGGCTTATCTCATCTAATGAAAAGGAGTGCAAGAGGGCAGCTGTGTGAATTCCCACTGCCTTAAAGAATCGGGAAACCTTGTTTGTAGCTGAACATCCTTCATGTACCTCTGAGCTGCTGTCCACAGATACAAGTTGTTGAAATTGACCTTTCACAAATGAGCACAGGTCTGGCTAGGCACAATTGCTTGTCTGATGCCTGTGGGATCTTTAATATGCGAAGAGCTCTGTATGGGTTTTAATAGTATGTTACAGAGGGAGTTTTGTCGGCAGATGTAGTAGACATTTCCATAGCCCTGGATTTCTTTGTGGCAAATGCAGGTTTTGATCCAAATATACCAAAAAGGGAACGTAGGTATGCTTTTGCAAGACCTTTAGGAGTTGCTGCAAAGAAGGTGTTGGACTGCTGGTCTGCTAAACCCTAGTTGTGACCAACCTACACGTCCAGTTTCAGAACTTTGTGAAGTATGTTGTGTGATTCATCACATATAGCATGATCTCAACACAAGTTCTTGTGTTAAAAGTTCTGATTGAACATCAAAAAGTGAGCGTTACTTAATCCTCTCAAACACTTTTAAAGAGGGAAATATGTTCTCAGCTTCCTTCTTGTTAAATTAAGAAGGAGTTTGTAATATGATGACAACAGAGGGAAATTCCTGTCTTCTTAAAAAAATACCTTTGCTTAGTCATGTTTTTTTCCCTCCCCCATTAGAATTTCTTTCTTTTAAAAATACATGCCTAGTTCAAATACAGTGATATGCCAGGTGACCTTAATTTTCATATTCTCTCTGCCTATTATTTCTGAATGCATAGCCGTCACCACATGATGACTGTGGTGATACAGATACTATAGTCTGTATGAGGTGAGTCTCAGATATCCTGGTCTTTGAACATCTCCCTGGGCTTTGTGTATTTGTAAGTTCACTAAAGACCATAGATTTGTGCAACTGACATAGCATGACTAGACCTTCCTCAAAAGCAACGTGAAGGTATGACACATCCTTTAAGCAGTTTCCATTTTTCCACAATAGCTGTGGAAAAAGCCAGAATTTAGTAAGTCAGTAGATAATAATGGTAACCCTTTTTCTCTGAAGATCATGTGCATGAAAGATGTCTCATCTAGCTGCAAGTTGGAATAAAGGGATTATGTGACTATTGATACTATCATTCATACTGTGGCTTTTCTGGGCCAAGGACCATTGAGGATTGGGGGTGGAGGGTCAGGTTGAGGGCTTTTATTTCTAAGGAAAGTTGTGGAGATTCAATTAGTCTATGAATAAATTAACATGATCCTCCTGCAAGGAGTTCAGGCTTTTCTTATGGGCCACATGGTGATTAGAGTCAGTGCCCTAAGAGGTAATGGATTCAAGGTCAATATTCAGATTCTGAAAAGAAACTTGTAGGAAGCTAAGTAACTTGCCCCTTAGTAAGCAGGGACAAGTAGAGGCTTCTGTAAAGCAAAACTGGTCCTATGTTACACCTTTCAAGATAAAAACGGAAGGGAACATCCTGTTTTCTTGCACAGGCTGTTGCATTGACAGCTGCCTTTAGGTAATCTTGAGTGGCCCCCAAGTCTGCTTGCACAGGAAGCCTTTTACTTGTCACTAGCCTTTGCTTGCTACCTGTAAATGGGTCTTGAGTGAGTTGCTTTAGGGCTAAAGACTAGGATTTTCAAGAAACTCTTCTAGGTGGTCTTGTGCCTTTTCGCAGAAAGCACTCTGCATGTGCTTTTTGCACACAGTTTCTTACTTTTAAGTCACTTTGCAAACAGTGACTTACTTTCACCATCAAGTTTAACTTCAATAATAGAAAGCATAGGTTTATGAAGTATACTGTTAGTCCCTTGTCAGTGTTATGGAGGGTTTAGTGTTTTGGAAAACTTCCACTAAGAAGCCATCAGAGTTGCGAGTTATTAATATGCTCTTAACAGAGCATTAAAGATTACTTTGATCCACTTACTCCCTTTAAGCATACTAATTCTTCATGTGGGGGCTCAGTTTCCTGATGGCAGTATGTAGAGTCTTGGGCTCTAGAGGCTCACTGACCTCCTACAAAATTTTGAAGTATGGCATAGTGCTGTACACCTGTCCTAGATTAGTCTCCCAGGAGATGTCAGAGATCCTCACTAATGAGCATGTAGCTTCCCAGTATTCCTCCAGGGCTTTCCAGTAAAGCCTTTGTCTGTGTGTTTAATATTGTTGGAACTGCACTTGGAGCAGGATGATGGGGGTAAACAGCATGTGCAATTTTTGTTCTTTCTGTTCTATACTATTTTGGTGGCTGGAGTAAAACCTCTGAAGTAGAGTCAGTCAAAAAGGGCTGTTACAATAAGTCTTTCGTAAAGCTCCTTTTCTCAATTATCTATGATAACTCTTCCCTGTTAATCATAATTAGACTAGTCTGAGCTCCAGGGACTTTCTACCTAGGGGATACGTTTTGTGACACAGCAGACTAACCTCAGATCTGGGTTTAAAAGTCCTCTTTTAGTCAATCGTGTCTTGGCATGTTTATTCAGGGTCTGGTTTTTTCCAGTCATATGTCACGTGATTTTTTTTCTAAGAAGCATCTTAATGACATTTCAAAGGTTATAGAATAATAATAAGAAAAATTTAATGTGAAAATTATAGCAGTAATTACATTTTATTTTTGAATGCTTGTTGCATACAAGGAGTTTGGAGCTAAAAATTGAAACTTGGGATTTTTAAGGCAGAAGTCCTGCTGGTTACTCAAGTTTATAATTTGCGGAGTTATAAGCCATGGAAAAATGGTTGTTTGTACCACAGTAATTTAAAATTCTTGGCAGCATATCAGCTTGCATACGCTGTGGTGTGGCAGGTTTATGGGCTATTATCCTCCTGGTGGTATTTCAGGATGTTGTGGTGGAAGTGAAGTACTTTCCTCAGAGCTCTGACGGCATGTCTTAGTCTAAATTTACTACACTTAAGGGAAAAGGGAAATGTATGGGGTTTAAAAAAATGATAGGATATTATGTTAATTATTCTAGATTTTTTAGTCTCATTTGGGGAATTACAGTTTTGATTTGCATTAAAACTTTTTTCTTTTTTTTTTTCCCCTTACTGGGAGCACAGATGCTAGGTATCAAGCAGATGAATCTGTAAGTTAATGTAAGGCTGAAAATCATGATGTGCGGGGAGAGTATATATTTTCTTGAGTTGATCTGCCTTTGCCTGGTATCAACTGATGACTTGGAGCTGAGGTGGAAATTGAAATCTCCATCATGCGACTTCTGTCAACTTGGGCAGGCTCCTTAACCCTCCAATGCTTAGCAAATTCTCTAGAGTAAATAACTGTATCTAATAGCACTCAGTGTCAAACAGACTGATTATCCTCTGGAAGACTGTTGTGTGATTTCACTTCTATATATTAAAACATATTAGGGCTCAACACTTCTTAGCAAAGGCTTGTGCAGACTCCTTGGTGGCAGCACATAGAGGTACTCAAGCAGGTGTTTTTAGCAGTGTTCGCAAACGTTTGTTGGCTGGCCTTTCTTCAGTGGCAGCTGGTGCTGCTAATTTTGAACAATTAGGGGTGTTTACACAGGTAGCTAGTATTTAAATTTTATTATCAAGTTAGCTCACACAGAATTTGTGGCCCCGCATTTCAAGTCTTGGGAAATTTGTCCTAACTACCTCAGTATAGTAGGGTTATTTGAGAAAAGGAGTATGTAACACTTTCATCAGTATAAACTGAGCTGGATGTAGTGAGGAATATAAAAGTGGTTAGAAATTAGGATACAGAAAGTTAGGATGCTGTTGAAAGCATTTTAATAGTATTTCGTTTTCCTCACAGTAATCCACGGATATCTTCCTACCCTGCAAATTAATACTTAAGTTTTTGAATTAGTAAAAGGGAATGTTATGGTATTTGTCCCAATTCAATTTGAAACAAACTTGCAGAATCATTATGTATGTCTTATTTAGGTATTACCACTCTGATTGCGAGATGAAAAGTATTTAAGTATTCTGTGTAATAACTCATGAGTAAGATTACTCTTGTAGTCATGTATTAGCCTTTTATAGCATGCTGTCATCTTAATTACAGGGGTTGGAGAGAGGAGCCAAAAATCAGTTTTCGACTTTCAGCAATTTCATCACAACTATCAACCAAAAGAAAGAAGGCATCGGAAACAGAAATTCTCCTACGCAACTTGTTATACCCAACATCAAAAATGGTAAGAGAATAAAAGCCCTGTGTTACTTAGTTACCAATTTAAGCAGGTGCTTGATGTTCTGCCAATATTTGTATTGTAGTGCCAGAAAAATCTATAAATATAGATTTTATTAAAGTATGTGTGCTGTACGGTGTACAGGAAATGATAAATGTGATAGTTCATCCTCTGTAAAGTTTATGTCATAGAGACAATTTGGATAAGAAAAAGAAATAGACCTGCAGGATGAAATAGTCATCTGAAGTCTAAAGGAAAGTTACAGATTCAGGAGTGCATCTGCAGTTTGTCTGACTGCAGGCAGATGACAGTTTCCCTAAAAATTGTGTCAGAAGTTCATGAAGAAAATCTTTCTGTCGCCTTCTGAAGGATAGCAGAGATGAGGGATGTCTAGGGCTTTTAAGGGAGACAGTTGCTGAGAATTGCTGTTTTTCACTGAAGATGAAGGCCAGTGATGACACAAAATAAAATTCGCAGCAAAGATTGTTAATTTCTGAAGAGCTTTAAAAGCAAGAAAGAAGGTGGTTGTGGTATGATGAAGTAATGGTAATTGATGAACAGATAGAAAGTGGAGCTGTGTAATCATTAGGAAAGACTGGAGTTGTGAAGTCTGATTAGATGACAGTGTGGTTAGACCTGAATTTTTCATTAGGTTTTTGGGCTAAGATACAGCGTTTCAGTAACTTGGGAATTTTGACAAAAGTCTGCACAAGCATTCGTCAGGTTTGTATTGATCTTGCCTTTGAGCAGATCCCTCTCAGCCTCATTATTCTCTGGTTCTCTAAGGCTCTATAGCACTCCATGAATTTGAGGCTAGAAAAAGATGGCATTAATTAAGAGACTGTTGTGAGTTTGAAACAAAATTAAGGCCAGGTAACCAGCCCATATAGAAATAAATCATTTTGCTAACAGCCCAAGGTGCACTCAAATTTATTGAGGAGATATGTGTATTCTATGGAGAAAATAATTACTGAAACAGACTTCTCGGCTAAAAATGCTGCTTCTGCTATTCTGAAATTGAGGAATGATGCGTGGTTGGTGGGGTTTATACACATGCTATTTCTCTCAATATGTGTGTATATGTATGTACACATACTGGTAATACTTTAGGCTTGAGTTCAAAGAATGTTAATTTCATTGAAAAACAAAATGTGGGAAAAGTAGTGCTGGTAAATACAATATGAAAGCTAGGGTGATGTTTGTTTGCTGTGCATCTGCCATAGAGATTAAATTGCTATAACAAGTCTTCTAATGCAACAATGATCTGATATAAAATATGTATATAAACTAGATTGATCTAGTTCTTTTATAATGTTACAAATACAAGTAAGATTTGTTTGCTTTACCTACTTTGAAAATTTTCATTTCTCAGCAGCTGTGTTGGTCACTGAAAATAACTGCTGTTCTAAATTCATTCACCCTAGATTTCTTTGTACCAGTCAGTTCTGCTTTGTATCAATGAGATTTTCTTGCTCAACGTTTTTGATTGTTCCCGAAGAAGTCATGCATTGCTGAATCTTTTTAGTTGATACAACCAGGCAAACAGCCAGCAATGATTGCTTTTTCTTGTCATGTGATGTTGTGTTACTGCTCTTATTAGCTTAATACATGAAATTTCAAGTTTCTCCTCAATGGAACTCAAGTGACAGATCTTAATTAACATTTTTGAATGTCAGATGAAGAAATAAATCTATTTACAAATAAACCCGAATAGTGGCAAAACATACTGAAGTTGTCAGTATTTATTTAACATACTATTAAAATTCCATTTTAGTCTATCTAATTTAAGCTGAATTTATTTCTAACAAGATTGTATCACTGACAGGGTGCAAGTTGCCAGCTTAGCACCTGCAGCCTCAATTTACTGAAATGAGAAACAGCTTCTGTCAGCAGCTGTCCCTTCTACAGATGTGGAGAGAATATTTTCCTCATTTCAGTGTATTCAGCTGGTTATAATTCAATGTTTAATCAATTTAAAATGGTGAAGACAGATTGAGAGCTAAATGGAAATTAGTTATGTTTTTCAGAGTATAAAAAGCGAATGTAGTATTTGTTTCTTTTAAGTCAGTCCGTCCTGCTTTCAGATAATGATGTGCAATAGCCAGCACTTGCATGGCAGGATTGTTTGACAGTTTGGCTTGAATTAATCTAGTACCTGTATATCCACTTTGGTTTTTAAATTACTGCTCTTCTCTTTAAATAGCTTTAAATTCCAGCTGTGAGAGTGGGCAAGGTTCCATATCTATAATTGATGCCATACTCAGGGAATTGAGGGCAACTCTGATCCATTATCATCTGATGAATGGTGTCTGTGTTAAGTCACAGTGACAGTATCCCTGTCATTAGCATGAGTGAAAAGAATCTGCCTTTGGGTTTGGGGATTTTGTTAGCATTTATTTCCCCACTGTGATAAATGGAGGAGGCAGGAGAGTAGTAATACTACTTTGATGTTTAGTTAATTTTAAAAAACAACTCTCGAAAAAGGCTTAGAGGATTCTTAGAAGTTCATACAGGATTTTAGTTTAGTATGTTTGTCTTTTGGGGACATCTTTATATAGTGCCTTTTATCCCAAACATAATGTCATAATTCATATAAATATTTTTAAAACATGCAGCATAAATCAGACTAAAAAAGCATTTTAAGGATATTTGAGAAGATACTGTCAGTAAAAAATAGATGTTTGTGTATACCATATTGGAATATTTTTTCATGGTTTTGGTGGGTTTACCTTCACTGGCTGCTAGACACCCACCAGGCTGCTCTATGACTCCCCATCCTAATCAGGATGTGTGGAGAAAATAAGATGAAAAAGCTCATGAGTTGAGATCAATACAGGGAATCCACTTTCCAATTACTGTCACAGGCAGAACAGACTTAACTTGAGGATATGACTTTCTTGCCAGTTAAACAAAACTGAAAATTCCTTCTTCCCAGGCTTTAGCCCTTTGTTTCCCATTCTTTTTACCTCCTCTCTGCCAAGGGGAAAGCACAAGGAGGTGAGGAATGGGTGTTGCAGTCAGCTCATAAAATTTCATCTCTGTGACTCACTTCTCACACAGTTACCCTTAATCCATCATGGGATCTCTCCCATGGAATAGTCTTTTACTAGACTTCTCCAACGTAGGTCCTTCTCATGAGTTGCAGTTCTTCAAGAGCTAGCTGCTCCAATGTGGGCCCTTTCCACAGGGTACAATCCTTTAGGAACAGACTGCTGCAGTGTGGGTTCCCCACGTGCCACAGTTCCTGCCAGCAGCCTGTGCAGGCATGGGTTCTCCATGGGCTGCAGGTGGTTATATGCTCCACTGTGGACCTCCATGGGTTGCAGGGAGACAGTCTGCTTCACTGTGGTCTTCTCCACGGGAATCCCTGCTCCAGTGCCTGGAACACCTCCTTCCCTTCTCCACTGAGCTAGGTGTCTGCGGGGAGGTTTATCCCCTCTGGCCTGCCTTCCCCCTAATCCTTCCTCTTACCTGCTGTGCAGTGTTTTTTACCCTTATTATCACAGAGGTGCTATGAGCACCACTGGAAAACAAAACGCTGAGCTGAGCCCCTCAAAGCTTTGGCCACTGGTAGCCGAAGTGTTTTGTAGCTGACTGTGTCTCATGTAGAGGCAGCCCCATGTCCTCTCACATAGGGCACCCCTGCAGCCACCCTGCTGCCAAAACCTTGCCACATAAACCTAAGTAAACCTAATATGAGATTCTCAAATCAAATAGAAAGGTGTAGAATAGAAAGATGTTTTAAAGCACTGCTATTGGTTCTTAGAATAGGCAGCCAGATTTATTGAGAATTGTTTCAAGATGCTGCTGTTTCAGCAGTAGCTCTCTGCAAGACAGAAAGCTTACCTTTCCCATTTAGTTTATTGGAGAGTTTCCTGTAGGAGGCTTTAGGTGATCCACAGTCAGCTCTAGGTAAAATTAATATATCAGTGTAGAAAAACTTGTACCTCGGAAAATAGTTGGACTTTGGTGTGGTTGTGCTTGAGATTTTCATTAAGTGTAGGGATCACCAGTGGTACAGTTTATATGTTACAATGTTTACAATGCATATTATAAATGCAATAATGGACAACGCTATTATTCATGACTCATGGCTGTCGCTCATGGATTGCTCTGTTTGCCTTTCAAACAGCAAACATAACAGGATCACTCTGGGTAACTCTGTAGTTCCATAACATCCTTTGACTTTTTTTTTTTTTTATTTATTTTATTGTAATTGTATTCTACCTTGCTTTGCTTCCTCATGTTCACAACTAGATGTGATGTTTAGAATAGGCACTTTCTTTATGCATTTGACTTTAGAAGGCACTCGGCTTAATGTTTGAAAGGTTGAGTATCTACAGCTACAATAGATTTAATGAAAATCCTGCACCACTCATTTCTAAAAGTGAAAGTATACATGGGGCAAGTATATGTGGAAGAAACTTGGGGTTTTCTTGTGTGATGTGAATACTGCTGTATGCATACCAGTGTGTGTTACTGATGTAGTATCAGTGTGTCTTATGTAAGTTTATGTAAGTACAATATTTTGCTATTTTTCCCAATAATGAGTTGGAACACAGACCGTCTGCCTTGGGG
>JBCJKH010057871.1:9903-30042 GCA_039877255.1 Loriculus beryllinus
ATTGGGATGGTTGAATCCTGGGGAATGGCACCCTAATTGGGAGACTGGGGCTGGGGACAGAGCATGGGGCTGGGCTGCGGGAAACCTGGAGAGGGGCTTGGGACGAGGGCCTGTGTAGAGAGGACAAGGGGCAGTGGCTTTAACTTAGCCATGTCTGGAACTGAAAGCTCAAGTTAGGTGTTAAATTCATGGGAACTTGATGTGCTCGAGTGTGACTCACTGGATGAAAGCAAGCAAAAGCTCCATAAAAATATGCTTTATTACATGGATTAAAATGTTTCTGAAGAAGCATCTGTGAAAACAGATGCTGCAGTATTTTTCTTTAATTAATCAATTAAGTGGTCCAACAATTAATCTGCCTCTGATAGGTCTTCCAGAACACACGTTCCTCCAAGAAATCCAAGCCTATGAATCAGAGTCAAAACATGGAAATAACAGCAAGGTGGAAGTTGGGCTCCTGTGGAGAATTATATTGGTCTCTGCATACTCAAGGATGGAGCTTGTGCTGCAGAAGTTATGAACCTGCCACGTTAGTTTCCAAGCAAATGGGGTATTTTTGTAGTTTGCTCCCAGCTACCGCTTGCATATAAAAGGTGTGAAGTCATTTTGCCTTTACTCTGTTTAGATGAAAGGTTAGTTATCACTTATGCCAATGGAAAGGATGGTGGGTGGGTGGGTTTTGTGTGTGTATGATGGATTTGGGGTTTTCTGTGGTCTGTACATCACTGGTTCAGCTGTATGACTGTTTGCCTTGTGTTCTCCCACTGAAGCTTCTGGGAATTTTTCACCAGGTATTTTTAAAGAGCACTCGTAGGCATCACGGGGATTCAAATATTCAATATTTGCTGAGGGTAAGAACATTTTCTGTACACTCTCTTCCCCATAGACAGTGAGGTTTTTGACACTGATCAACTGTAATGGTAGGGGTCTATCCTTGGGCATGGGTTGCATCAGAAGTGGAATTAGAAGAAAAATGAGTATAAAAAGACCCACATAACCCACCCACACCACTATTTATAGATTTATATATATATATATTTTATATATATATAATATAAACAATTTAAGCACAAATGATAAAGAATTTTGGACTTAGAAGTATTGCAATTATCTGTTAGAATGAGTGGACCAACTTTTCTGATGTCTAGGTCCCCAGGTACTGGAAAATGAGTTCTGGTTTGTTATGACCAGAGTAAAATGATCAGTGAGATGTGACCCCGCAGAAAAAAATACAGTATTGATAATTCAGGCAATTTAAGGTTAAAAGTTTTTAGATGACCAAACTGTTAAATTAACCTTTTAGTTTCTAAGAATGACTCGAGGAAAATTCTTTGACAGTTCTTTAACTCCTTGCTTATTTGAACCTGCTCTGCTATAATAAAGGCGATAGCAATGAGCTTTGTGTCTATCCTTTGCACATCCAAAAAACAGGGAGCAGAGTAACGTTACTTCTGGCTGTTACTAATGCTCCTAGTTGGAATTATCAGCTTCCATCCAGCAGTGTCTGTGTTAGATATTAGCATCAGAGAGACCCTGTAGAGTAATTTGTACGCTTTCGCTGACATTGCCTCGTGTGAGATCTGTTGCTGTTGGTCATCGCTGGCAGGTGCTAATTTCAGTTCTAACTAAAGCATAAAGCAACAGGGGAGAGTTTCCCTGTGTCTTCGGTGGAGTTTGAGGTGGATGTGCTCAGAAACCCTGTAGATGGTGCTCACTGCATCTCTTTTAGGGGAAAACCAAGGTCAGCTGGACAGAACATCGGGAAAGTTTGGTACAGAATGTCTTCAGTTAGTTGTATAATACCAAGTAATGTCTAAACCGTATTGTAGCCAGGATACCTATATTTGTAACTTTATCTTTTGATCTATGCACTTTTCTTTAAGGCTTCTTAGAATTGCTTTTTATGCAAGAAGTTAGAGAAGATTTAACAGTTCTTGCTTAACAGTTAATGTCCTAGCTCTGAATATGCAAAACTTCACCCCAGTTGTTTTGTGGAGGAAAAAAGGGTAAGATTAATTTATTTTTTATGGAGGAAATCTTTGGCATGCTATTTTTGGCCTGGTAGAGAAGCTTTAAAGGGAATTGGAGTTCCCCAGGCAGCTGTTAGCCAAAATGTCTCTTTGGAAACTTTGCTCTCACCTAGCTCTGTAGGGATTTAACTCAGTAAGTAATGAAAATCTGATTGTTTTTGCAGAACAGACAAAACAAAAATGGGGCATTCACTGATGAGGTGTGGAATAGCATGTCAGGGTTGACTCTAAAACATAGACATGGTGATTCAATCCCCAGTACCACTGCTGAGGTCAAGTACAGCTGCCTTAGCAATTGGAAAGTGATACTACCAAAATAAAGCAGTTCTCCTTTTGCCATGAGAGGGAAAGTAGCAGAGGTGTTCATAGACCAGCATCCACTATGGCTCAGTCTAAGGTCACTGAAGCCAAATTACTGGTAGAACTGCAAAACATTTGGGCACCAGAAAGATTTTGGTGTTGGATAGAGATGATTTCATCTTGGATTTCAAATAAATGTTGGAGTGATATTTCTTAGGATGCTGACGACTTGCTGTTAGGTTCATCTTTTTCATGATCTGAAATCTCACTGCTCCCCCTGCTTCCTAGGAAACATCTTTATTTCAGATATCTGCTGAATAAATTGCAAATAAACCCAAAGTGTAAGTGATTCATCACAGGAGTACTGGATGCTTTAAAATAGTTGATTGCAAAATCCCTGGATAATTTGAAGGTTGAGTCTAGTCCTTTTGTTTATCCTAACTCCTGACAGCCTGTTAGCTTCTGGGAAGCAATTTTTTCTCTTTCTTAAAAGCAGGAGGAGGGATAGGTCACCAGATTTATCCGAGGGTTGGAAACTGAGTGACCTTAATGGAAGATGCTTTTCCATTAGCTGCAAACCTGCTGACATTTAGGAGCCAGGTCTCCTGCTTCAGCCTGTTTCTCAAGGTTGGTGGTCCAAAGGCTGAAGCCGAAGGAGGAGGTGAGTGGAAGCCTTTGAGCATTCTTGCAGCTGATGCTCTCCTTTGATTATGTGGGAGTGGGTTAGGTTTCAGGCTGCAGAAAGGCCGTTCCTGTCTGCTGACCATAAACACAAGCTGGAGAAGTCAGAACTGACACTGAACTATAGCATAAAACATGTGTGAGTGTTGGATGCCAGGACCTGCTGTAGCTTTTCTCCTATCTAAACTTTCTTAATGTATTTAGTGCGGTGGCTCATCAGTAATGGCTAATGAAGTGTTAGCACTGAGTGATGGTTGTTGGGCCAAGGTTGTTTTCTGTTGACAGTGTTTAAGCACCCCAGTTTGAAAGCTCTCTGTCCTGCTCTTTATCCAGTGATCTCTGCCAGCAAACTACTCTTGAGAGCTCAGGGACTCAGGGAGTGCAGAGTGAGTTTGTTCCTCCAAGTCAGAATTAAGCTGCAGTGGGGGACAGTTTGGGGAAACTTGGAGAGCTTTTTGCTGTTTCAGGCTGTAGAGCTGTGACCATTTCCTTACTGTCAGACGTTTCTCCCCGAAAGGAAGAGCCCTATGGTCTGCTGTGTTTGACTCTGGCAAGCCCACATGCGCCACAGGGATCAGATCCTGAGCCTGCTTTCATCCATCTATCTCCTGGGTTGGTCTGTAAAAGTCATTTGTGTTACTTCACCCTCAAAGTGATGAAACTACGTTTGAGATTTGGCTGTTTGTCTGCAGAGGAGGAGGGGAGCAGAGGGAAGAGACATTTCTCTGCGAGTCTGCAGTGCAAGCCAAGAGCTCTGTGGGAAGGTCCAAGCTGATGCTCCCCACTGGCTGCCTTGGCCCCAGCTCGTGCCAAGCCCTTGCAGCAGACTAGACACAAAAGAAAACACAGAGTCTAAATTCATTGGTATGAAAAGCATGTGCCAGAGTATTCCACAGCTCTTCCTTTTCTGCTTCTTTTTGATAACTGTCAATTTGCATCAAGACATGCATTATTAAGGTGGGCTTTTTGACCTTTTTACACACGATTCTGGCTGCATAGCTGCTCGGTCCTGCACAGCTCTGCCTTTACTGCCTGGGATGCCCTGTGTCAGACCTGAGAACCTGTTCTAAGGCTTGCTAAATACTACTGAAAGATTCCCCATGCCCTTGATGGGCTTGTAGACAAGACAGCATAGACCTAGAACTGGTTTCATACCCATACGAGCGTGTTGGGTAGGAAAGGGAAATCCACGCTTGAGTGTGTGCTTGAACTCCAGTTTTCATGTAGCCCCACTGCCACCTGTCTGTGATCTCTCTCTGTGGAAATTTTGGTGTTGGAGGCTTGCCTGCACCCCAAAAATTTGTTGCCAGTGTTGGGGTGTAAACATAGAGTGTCTTCTGTGCTGCTGAGGTGCTTGATTCTGCCCTAAAGGTAGTGTGAGGTTGATAGGGTAACTTAATCAGCCACTTGCAGATGGATCAATGTCTGCCTGACCCCTTTTGTGGCCATCTGTACCTTCAGCTAAGAGCAGTTTCATGCCCAGCAGTGTCCTGCTCACTGCTGCTGAATGTGGAGGGAAGCCTGTGTTATTCTTGTCTCCGCACTGCCGAGCCCTGCTTTACATTGCCTAGTTTCCTATGCTCCTCAAAGCGTGGTGTCCTAGCCTGCTTTTCTCCCCATCTTGTCCCACTCTGGGGGCCCTGCTGCTGCCGCCTCATCCCTTGCCCAGACCTGCTGCTCCCCTTCTCAGCATTGTTTCTGGCTCCGTATTTCTAGCTGGGCACATACTCCTTGACCGCAGCACACCATGGCCAAGCCCTGGACCTGGAGGATTACCAGCTACCCATGAAACCCCTCACCCAGGGTCAGCCTTTCATTGATAAAGCCATGACCTGTTCGTGAACAAAAAGGTTCTGCAGGTTATTCTTTGGTTGTGGCCAGGCATTTCAAACACAAAAGCAACACAGCATTGTCAAAGTTATAAAATGACTCTTTTTATTAACCTACCCTATCATTAAAGCATGGATTTTCTTGTCAAATACTGCAAGAAGCAAGAGAAAACTAGTTTTATCCATGTTGAGCCTACAAATCCTTATGGCTTCTCCATGTTGTTGAGCATGTGAGTTCTTAGAAATGCAGCTGCTGGCAGTTTAGCTGGAATACAGTCATTCTAAAATAAGCTAGAAATAAATAAAATACTTACATTTCAAGTACAAAACCTTGCAGTTGAATTCAATATGAGGAAATCAGTTTATTCCTTTTCATGTTACCAACTACTCTATAGGTACTTGGGCTGGCGAAGTCTGTAGATGCAGAGCAGAAAGGTGTTTTATGTACATGACCTAATCGAATCATGTGTTTAGTCTTCCCTTTAGGCTATCATACGAAGCTGTTTAATGTCAGGCAGAAAGAAGATTTTTATGGATGCATTTAATAAGACACAAACTCACTACAGCTACTGGCCCCCAATTTTTGCCTTATGTCTTTCTGGTGGAGGAAAATAGTGCACCTTCATTATGTCTCAAAAATAATGACACCTACCAGCTTTGGGTTCTGTTGTTAGCAGGTAGGTTTTGCTTTCAAATTATACTTAATCAAGTGTGAACAACTTTACCGAGGCTCCTTTACAGCTCTAGTATCCAGAAGGACGTTGACCTCTCATCGGGACCCTGCTCTGTGGGATTTGGCGGCTTGCTGGCTGCCTTCGGTACGCGGGGCTCTCCCCTGGCAGAACCAGTATGGACTGTTGGCCCGAGTTCCTCTGCGACTCGAAGATGCTTTGCTCTGCCGCGCTCCTCTCCGAACAGGTAAAAGTCAACCCAACTCCAACATCACTCTTCATGGTTCGGGAGGTGCCATCAGATGAGCCATCAAAACACCGACCCAAGGCGATTTCCTTGGCGATCCTTGGGTCTTGGTCAGTGACGGTGTAGATGCCGTAGTTGTGTCCCAGTGGGTCGAGAGGAGCCAGCATGGTGTACTCACTGGTGTCATTGTTGGTAGCTATGGGGAGGTGGTTCACCAGGTACTCATGGAGCATGCTGTTGACACTCTCTCTGCGGCAGCTGCCTTGAGGCACCACTTTGACCAGCGTGCGGTCCACACGGTCCTGGTCGAAGAGCATGCCGCTGCACTTGAACTCCAGGCACGCTGCCGACACGTCCCGCTGCTCCGAGCTCCGAATGCTGCGGACGTCCCTGATGCCATAGAGCTTCCCAATGGTACGTGGGTGTGTCCCACCCATGTTCCGAGATCTTATGTTCACCTCTTGGGGTCCGTTTATTTTTACTTTAATGTAGCAAGCCCTAAATTCCATAGGCTTGGGCCACCACGCCAGGTAGTCATCGGTCCAGCTCATGAGGTCGTCTTCACTGAAGGGAACAGTGTTGTAGTCATACCTGTCTCCCTCTATCCTGTAAAACCTGAAGTGAGGAGCATTGTGTGGAGCTTCCTCGCATTCTTTTTGGTTTTCATAGGCATAAATAGGGCCGTTGTTCTCCTCTGGGGAATTAGGGCTTGGCTTGGCCATGTTAATGCTGAAGGCCGTTTTCTTAGTGTTGGAGTCTTCATGGTCTGTTCTTCTGTAGTTGAGCTTGTTGAGATATGGCTGTGGAACCCCAACAGCATTAGGGTTGAGTTTGGGAGCAGAGGGGACAGCTTCAAGCTCTTCACCCCCCATGCTTGCCAAGATATAAGCTGCATAGGCCTCAGGGTTCTGCTCATCACAGAAAGCAGGCACGCAGGCACCATTAGGACCAGTGACCACGCTGTCGAAGCGGCCCCATGCTCTGGGGTTGGAGGAGAACCCTGGTTCTGGCTCTGTGTTTATAATAGAAATCACAACTCCTTGGATCTGCTCACTCTGCAGGAACCTCTCACTTCTGTAGGCTCGGACTTTGACGTAGCACCGTCTGCTCTCTGGGACATCCAGGTTAAACAGTCGCCTTTCTTTGATCTCCATGTTCCCAATCAAAAACGTTCTCTCCTCCCTTTTGTGCCGTCTGCTTTTCTCCAGGTTGAAGTCCCCTTCTTCCTCCCATAATCCTGTCTCTGGGTTCAGGGACCAGAGCTTCATCTCTTGCAGGTGCTCTGCCATCTTCACCTGAGCAGCATCCAAATGAACTTTCACCTCCTCTGCATTAAGAGACTCAATGCCCTTTTCATCAGTGAAGTCCACAGAAAACATGCCATAGGTGCGGAGGGGAAATACGTCTCCTTCCTCATCTACAAAGTTCAGGTCACTTTGTGTCACAGGAGCTGTTGAGACATTTCTTGGGTCCAGAAATGTCACGCTGGCTTTCACTTTGCCCCTGTAGGCTTCTCCATTTTGCCTATAAAACGCATTGGGAGGAATTTCTAATTCGGCAATCGGATCATCTTCTTCCATTTCTCCCAAAGAGATCACGTTGGTTTCAGTGGATTCCAGTGTAACAGGGGGTTTCTTTCTCAGCAGCTTGATCTCATGAAACACAGCACCTCCGTTTTCCTTGAAGGGCAGAACCTTTGTTGTGTTCACAAACTTCTGCAGCCGATCAACGAAAGTTAGAACCAGTCTCTCTGTGTCTGCTGGGACATGGACAGAGAAGGTTCCCTTGTAGCCGGTCATGCTCACTCTCTTGTTGCCCATGTAGATGTGGCCAAACCTCAGTGGCTCTCCGTTATCTGCTGCTGTGGCTCTGCCTCGAACTGTCATTTTGGTCTCAGTGCATTTTTTGCAGCCACATTCTACAACAACTTTAGTGGGGAGCGTGTACCCATCACAGGAGATGTCTCTGGTTTCCATCTTGGACACTCCGCAGCAATAGGCAACGTTGTCCTTACACCGGAGCCCCTTATCCAGCTTCCCAGCACAGGTCTTTGCTGGGCACTTGCCAACATCGTAGTAGAAGGTATTTGTTGCTTTTTGGAAGCAGTCGTGAGGAAGTCTGATGAGGTGGCTTTGGGGTTGGGAGTCGCAGGCTGCCTCTTGTCTCCCTGTTGAATAGGATTTCTTAATGAGCAGCATGAAAGAATTGTGGTCATCTCTTTGTGGTCTGAGACCCTCAGAGATAATATTTCCAATAATATTTAGGGTTTCGGAGCCGCAAACCAGATGTTTTTGCAGTGTTTTGGTTAGGTGGGTTCATCTGGCCTCCGTTTCGGTAAAGCAGGTGCTCAGCTTTCATTTTAGATACCTGATTAAGAGCAGTGCTGTTTGTATCCAGCTCCTGCTTACCCACCACTGCCATCCAACCCACCCTCTGCTGTTCTGCAGCTGCCTGGCTTTTTGGCTGGGGAGAAGCTAAATGTGTCCCAAGGCTCAGGAAAAAGCCCCTGAGCAAACAAATATTCCCATCAGGCAGCAAATACAGTGAGAAACCTGCTGAAACCAGCAGATTGAGCTTGGCAGGTCACCTGCAATCCAGAGCTCCAGTCTGTAGGGAGCATCTGGTTCCCAACCAGCTCACGCAAGCTTATCTGCTAACGGATGCACAAATTTGGCCCCAAATATTTTTCTTGGGACTTTTCTTTCCCACATGTACCACAGTTCCTGGTTTCTGCCTCCCCAGCTGCTTGGAGAGCATCACGCTCATTTTATCTTACCTATGACAGCAAGCTTGGCAGGCTGGGACTTCGCTGACCCCCCGGCACTGCTGGCCTTGCAGAAATACTCTCCTGAATGGTGCCTGTTCAGGTTCTTCAGAATCAAGTTGTTTTTGTATTTATATAAAGAGGGATCCAGCAGGGAGCCGTTGTGGTACCTGCCAGGAACAGGCAGGCAGTTAAGGGAACAGAGCCATGGCCTTAATCCTGCTGTGTGGATTTTGCCAGGCCTCTTGCTTCAGTTTCCCCATTTGTAATCTGGAGAGGTGGCATCACCTAAAAGTTATTCCCCTTCCCCTGGCAGTACTGAGATGTGGCTGCTGGGCAGCTGGCAGACAGGAGAACTGCCAGTCCTGCCTGCTGAGGGGTTTCCAACTCCTGTTTGTGTGGTTTAGCAGTGAGTCCCTCAGCAGATGACATTACAGCACCTCTGAGATACGCCAGCTGTGCACATCTCGAGGACACCATCATTTGCAGCAATTTGTTCTCATCGTATTTAGCTGTTTTATAGCTGGAACCCCACCTTTATGGAGGTGGTAAGGAGATACAAATTGAAGCCATGGGACAGATAGGACTTCTGCCTAATCAGACTGGAGTTTCTTACCAGAGGTAGCGGTCAGGGGCTGGATTCCCAAGGGCATCACAGCAGAGCGACACGCTCTGTCCCACTCTCCTGGCTTTGTCCTCAGGGCTTCTGAAAACATAGGGTTTACCTGCAAAGGAAGAAAAGGCCATCTCCTTACTCTTCCCCTCCTGAAATTGGAGTTTATCTCTTACTGCTGTGTAAAACCTCATTGTGGCTACCTGAACGCTGCAGCTGCACCTGGATCGCCAGGTTTCTTCTGTTGCTCTCGGGCACGGTGACAGTTGCTGTTGCATATTTGGCTTTCTTTATTTTAAGGGTGTTTTTGCCATCAGGACAGATCCCCGGGATCCTAAACATGCCCCTGTCATCAGCTGTTGTCAACAGCTTAAGTTTCTTGGCTTGCAGGTAGACCCGGGCATCAGCAGCAGGTGACCCATCCTCGAGAGAGACCTTCCCATGAAGGGTCGCATCCTCGCACATGCAGGCATCGCAGTCAGCATTGACACGGCCCATGGGGCAGGTGATGTTGCAGGCTGGAGGGGAAGCAGGCAGGTCAGAAAGTGGCCCCAAGTGCTCATAACACTCATGGCACGCTCTCATGTCTGCTTTTAATTTAGATGCAATAAGGCAGAGACTGCATAAGCAATAAATTGGATCCAAAACGTATTTTTACTGATTATCAACAGCTGTGCCTTAGAAACACTGGGACGATGTGATTCTGAACCTGACAGTTAGTAGAAAGCAGACACGTGGATATAATTACAGCTAGGAACTGTATTTACCTTCCCCAAAGGGCTGGATTTCAGGAAAATCTGAATCCAGATCAGCATGTGAGCTCTTAGCTTAACCCTGGCCAAATTACAAATCCAAATATCTTAAACTTTACAGGTTCCAGTTACCACCTCATGCCCAAAAGTCATGATTTTGGTCTGTCTTAAAGGCTGTTTGCCCTTATTCAGTGGTATCCTGGCTTGGGCAGGACTCACACAGGTAAATTGCCAAACGAGCATTACCCAATGGGTTTAACAAATGGTCTCCCAAACAGTGATTCCAAAACATTTTCGTTACCTATAGTGATTAATCCCAAATAATAATTTATCTTTTCACATAGGCTATTTTAAGAATTATTTGTTTAAAGGGGGATTATAAGAATAATATAATGAATTACAAGCCCCTTATGCAGGACCTGTAGCAATTCAATATTCCCAACTCTTCCCCTTCCTGGAGACTACATGGAGGCAGCTGCCTGCAATCCCAACTCCACTTTGAGATCTGCTGTTATAAAAAACTTAATGAGATTTTTCCTGCATCCATGGGATCTTTTTGGCTCTCTGATGATTCCCCATATCTGTATCCCCCCCTTATCTTGCCATTTGGCTATAAACTCCCTGTGCTCTGCTCCAGCCCTGATCGGGAAGGCACCAGCATCACAAAATTCTCTCAAGGGAAAGAAAGACGGTAAAACGAGAGTGAAGGGAATACAACGCCTACGTGGTGGTGAGATCAGGACATCACCCCCTGCCCGTAAGTGAGGTTATAGGAGCACCTGAGCAAACATGTCCAATGCAGAGCCGCCCTTCCTCAGTTGCTTCATTACAGTGCACTCCCCAGCGGCGCTCAGCTAGGCAGGATCGGGTACGCTTCTGCACACCGGTTTGGCCACACTTTGCTGAGCACTCGCTCCATTTCGACCATGGAGACAAAAACCTTTTTGAATCTGGCACCAGTGGACCTTAAATGATATCAGTGGTGTGTTAGAGATGCATCTTAGACATAGAGCTGCCCGAAAATGAGCAGTTGTTTTCTTAGCAGCTTCAGTATAGCTCAGACTATGAATTTGGATATTACGCAGCACATGGATTGAACAAACTTCAAGCATGTTCAGGGAGCTGGGAAATACAGCATGAGGAGGCGTCTGAAAGCTTCTGACTTAATTCCCTGCAGGCTACTGAATTCAGGATGATTAAGATAAACTGGAGGGGAGCAAAGTGCACGCAGCTCATGCTTAGTGTTGAATAACTTTGGCTTAAAGGAAATCAAACACACATTGTCATTTAAATGCTGTCTGAGGGGCCACCCTTGCCTGCATTTCAAATGTGGTTAAATAAAAACAAACCAAAGCAAAAAAAAAAAAAAAAAAAAGAGGAAAATTGCTTGTATGTTGAATGTCTTTAACCATACTTCAACATATGTTCCCTATAGGGGAAGTGTGTGTCCTATTGTGAGCACTTTTACTGTGTGCAAAACAGAAGCCTGAGATGCTACTGAGCATGTAGGGGACAGCTGATCTGTAAAACACAAAAGAGTTTGTCAAGCATACTGAGGGTTTAATATGGGGTTAGATTTTAAAAGGAATTTCTCTCACTGGCTATAGATGGTATTAATTTAGATGGTATGGTATTAAGTGACTTGGAATGTCTGTGGTTTGGGTTTGTTTTTAAATGACAGTGTTCTAATAATGTTTATAAGGATCTGCTCATGACTAAAGTTTCTAAAAACAAGGTTTCTTGAAGATAAGTGCTGTGTCATTTCCCACACCTACTGTTCCACCCAATTTGTAATGAACCAGGTTGGGTTCTTTCCTAGAAAGGCCGAAAATGAACCCTTGGTTTACAAAAGCAGGTGGCTGGGAAAGGCTATTCAAATGAGAGCAGCCAGGAAGCATCATGTCTGGGTTGGAGTGAGCTCTTGGCTTAGATAGGCAATATTTTAATCTGTTGGCATCTCCGGTTCAGCATCCCGAGTGGTGCATCCATAGACCTTACTCAGCAGGTTGTGGGATGCAGGAGAAGGTGGGTTTGGGGATGTGGTTGCACATGGATAAGTGTCTGTATTTCCTCAAGCATAAATCTAACATGCAAGAGATTAAAGTGGGGTCTCAGTAAGATCCTGAGCTTATCTGGGGTCACTGCAGGGCTGGTGATGATGAGAAAGGGGAGGTGTCATGCACGAGGAAAATAGCATCATATGGCTTTGGATAGGACCTCGACAGCAGAAAAAGCAGAAAGCAGAAGATGGAGAGAAGCCAAGAGACCGAGCACTGGTGGGGATGTGGGGAGGGACCCGTGGCCCTGGCCAGCAGCACATACTGCGTCTGGTGTAGGTGAAGATAGGGTCTGCCCGGCGAGAGCTGCTCCTCGTACCTGTGGGCAGAGGATGCACGGGGTGGTTTGAGCAGGGTTTGCCCGTTCCCTGGCTGAGCACCAGTCCCTGCACCCAGCCTGGCTGCTCAACCCAACCAGGACCCCCTCTCCTGGGGGCAAAACCTGAGTTTACAGCTCACTGCCACCAAGGGCATAAGCTTTAGTTTCCAATTGCATTGGTCAGAATCTCAGTATTTTGCTTTATTTCTCCCTAGAGAAGCAGGAGTCAGCCCCTGCTCTGCAAGCCTCAGCATCACTGCCTTGTGCCATCCACTGTGAGGGGAAAACAATCTTCCTGGAAGTTTTCTTCAAATGACCAAGTGGAGAAAACCTCTCTCTGAGTGTCCATGGTTTTTTGCTTCGATTCTCCCTAGCAGGTAAGAGAGCTGCTGGGAATGGGACAGAAAGCTGGGAAAGTCCCTTAAGCCCTCGGCTATGGTGTCAGCACGTCCAGCCCTTCCAGTGCCTGCTGGAATCTAAATCCTGAGGCAACTGCCTTTACCCAAGGCAGTAAAGCTTGAAGGGTTGCAATGTCTCTTGGGGATTAAGGAGCAGACTGGGCTCTACAGGCAGTTAATATCCCACAGGCTTTCATTCTATATGGTGTCACCAACTGCATGGGGACAGGCTGGGCAGGGGAAGGGCAAGTCAGAGCATGTTATTGCCCATCTCTGGGCTCTCCTTGCCCTCCCAGCCCGCGCGAGCTGGGGCTGTGGTCATGCACTTGACCTTCACTTTTCCAGGAGGGGAGCCAACAACGTGTCAGCGATAGCTGGAACCCTACAGGAGGTTGCGGATGATTAACACTTATTCCATTGCTTAAATGTCCTCATCTACTCAAATAATAATGTTTGGTTGTAAATTGAGGCTGAAAAAACCCTAATACATGTGCAAACACCCCTTCTCCTGGTGAGGGAAAGCCACCCGAGCTGGAAACAACTTACTCTCCAAGCTGAGCATTACCAGCGGGCTGAAGGTTTTCTGTCCTATCTGGATCCTGCCGAGGTCTGGTTTCAGAAGCCTTTGACCTAAGGGTTAATGAATGAGAGATTAAATTAGATTAATAATGAATGAATTAGATTCAAGGGATTGGGCATGTTTAGGATCAGCTTTTCAGCTTTCCCTTTGGGTTGTGGCTGGTGAGAGCAGCAGGTTAGAGCTCTTGTGGGATGCAGGGCAGGAGATGCCAAGTGAAGGGTGTGATGGAGATGTCCTACAGCAACACTGCACCTCAGGTATGATGTAAATTTGCCATTTCCTTTAGCACCCAAGGAAAGCTTTTTTGTGTTTTCTGTGATGGAGCAGCTCAGATCAAATAATCTTCTTGGTTTTGGAGATCTAAAATATATCCTGCCTTTTCCCTGTGTGGGGAGAGATGTACCCAAAGTGGATGAGGTTGGTTGTTGCTATGGGACATAGACTAGTTTCTGCCCTTGCTGGCAGCCTGTGTCCCCAAGGGGAGCTGGTGGTTGTGGCTGGTGCACCCAGTCCCACTTTAACTGGGGAGCTAAGCCTGAAGCTGACCAGCACTGGCTCTGAACTCCTGGGGGCTCAGCAAGGGCTTCCGGGCACCTCCCCAGCCACAAATTGACTCTCCCTGTTTTAAACCGGGTGTCTGGCCAAAGCACTTCAGGGCAAAATTCCTCTATAGCCCTGAAAAACAAACCCAAAGAGCCTACAAACCCGTCTCCTCACGAGACCACCGGCGCAGAGGGGCAGGTTGCTCATCACTCAGCGCTATGGCATGTACAACCCTGCAGAGCCAGCAGACAGATTCTGCTGCTCCTGAGCATCTTTTCCTGGAGAAGAGCCACAGTGATGCTTCCCAAGGGCTTGGCTTGGAGGCTGGGTTTGTTTCATGCTCGGGTGATGGAGAAGGCACTGGTCAGGGTGGGTCTGCTCAGAGCAGAGGGGAGCTGGGGTGTGGATTCAGCCAGGGATGGTCCCAGCACGAGGGGCTTGTCCACGGTTAACCAGAGGCTGCCTGCCTCTCAGCCAGGCTTTGCCCGTGTTCTGTGGGCTGGGTGGGTGCCAGCCCTCATCTGGAAGTCCTTTGGCCAGGCAAACACTGCAGTGACCCAGAGCAGCAGCCGGCATTGATGTCGGGCCCGTGTCTGCTGGCTCAGCAGCCGCCGACAGACATGCCTTCACACTGGTGTGCCTGCGGGCAGGGGACAGCGCAGAGACGGGAATAGAAACGAGTAACCTTCACCTAGAACAGATGTGGCTCCCAGGAGGAGGAGGAGGATCCATTCCTTCACAGTGACCATTGTCTCCAGAGGTGACTGGGGCTCCTTGGAGTACCCTCAGTTGTCCCAGCCCTGTAGAGACAAACCCAGCTGTGTCGAGGCTCATCCAGGGTCCTGCTGCTTTCAGGGAGCTTCTCCAAGGCTGAACCAGCCCAAAACTGGAGCTGCTCATTCCCCCTCTAACCCATCCACAGCAGCTTCCCAAGGGGGCGCGGAGCAGCAGGGGCTCCACATCTGCACTGGCATCCTCTCTGCTTCTCACTGTCACATCTGAGCCCAAATCTATTCTGCAGAGCGCTGCTTTGTAATGACATCTCCTTAAAGTGCCTTTTAACAGCTTAAATACTTCTGCAGGGATGCTCTTGCAGCCCATGTGGCTCCACGGGCCCCCGCTCTGCTCCCCGCACGAGTGACATACTGCCTCCATCCCTCTGCCTGCACACTGGGCTTAGTGTGAGGACAGTATCATATCCCAGTATGTCCCAGGAGCGTGGGGAGGGGGAAGGCTCCCAAGTGCCTCTGAAAGTGGAAAATCCCATGCACAAGCCAAGTCTTTCTTGCAACTGTGAGCAAGGAGCTTTTGTGCACGCAGAGATGAGGGACTGAGGCTTTGCGTTGCTCTCCCCCAGCTTAGCCACTTCAGATTTTGCTATGAGTCCCTTAGCCCTGCAAAACCAAGCATTTGGGTATTTAATTTGTGAGGGTACCCACGGAGCTGGTGTTATCCAGATGCTTTATTTTATGCACCCAAAATTAATGAGCCTGGGGTGGGGAATTGTTTCCTCAGCCTCTCAGTGCCTCAGTTTACCCATAAAACAAGGCTGACAAAGAGCAGCCGGCAGCGAGAACACCCTGTCATTAGTAAGCAGTTTTAACCTTCCCCAGCGACACCAGGGAATGCAGGACTAGGAAATACTTTGATTATGGCTCAGCAAATCCCAGTCAAGCAAAAATAACAAGCAACACATGAGTCGTGTTTTGTGGGCTTACGGCGGGGTTGTGAACTCGCAGCCAGACAATAACCAGGAAAAATTAATCCAGGCTGAAAGCCTGTTTCCCACTCGGCAGCTATTTTGGGAGTTGGCTGTGACTTGTTCAGTGCTGGGTTTGGGACGGGATACATCCCTTTGGCCAGGGGACATGTGATGCTGGGAAAGGGGGGGGTTCCAGCAGCCGGATCCTGGTGGCAGGGAGCATTTAGCATGGTATCCCCTTTCTGACAGGGAAGCCGGTGTGGGACAGAGCCACACGAAATCAAAGAGCCCCGTGTGAGCAAAGCATTGCTGTGCCCCCCCAGCATCCCACTCCGGCATCCACATTAACCCTGCCCCAAATCCATTAGCTGGGATGAGGAAGGGAGAAGCAGGACATGGGGAACCGCGTCCCCATCAAGGTTTCCCAGCCCGCAGCCTCTGTACCTTCATCTACCCATCAATTAATACCCACCTCACCCTCAATCACAGCTGCTCTTAATTACACAGCCTTAATAACACAGCAATATTACATAACCACGAGCTGCCACGAAGGGGAAAAACCGAGCAGAGTTGAGGTTTATTTGCTCTTAACACAAAACCCATAAAACCCCCGTTAAGGAGCGTCTCATCCTCTGCCCACGGAGCCACAAACCGAGCTGCGGTCCCTGGAGCGAGGTGAGGGTTTGACCGCTGTGGGATAAGGGATTTGCAGCCTGTTGGGAAGGAAAAGGGAGAGTTGCTGCTTACCAAACCCTGCCGTGCACCACCGCCGAGCCGGGCTGAGCGCAAGCCTCCCGCAGCCGAGGCAGCGAGGCGCTTATATAGCCCGGCGTGTAGCTTAGGGGATGGCAGCGAGCCACCGGCCGCCGAGCACAAACAGATCGGCCGAGAAAGGAAACCACAGGCTGAATAATCCCTTAACGAGGTGATGGTAAACACAAACCCTGGGTGAAACTGCAGCTCCGGGGGCTGGTGGCGATGCCACGGTGTGGCAGAGTGCTGCGGTGCGGGTTCCGCGTCCCCGTGTTGGTACCACATCCCGGCACAAGAGCATCGCTGTTAGGGGTTCACCCTAGGTTTGGATCCAAAATAGATGCTGCTGAGCGTTGAAGATGAAAACAGAGAGTATAGCATGTAGTGCAAAGAGTCTTGGGGATGCTTTTTTGGCTCCTGCTTGGTCTGGGACAAATGTTTGGGCCAAACCCCCCTACCCCATGGAGTTCCCACATTTCACAGAGCTCAGCAGGACACCGTTCCCTGTGCTGCTTGTGCTGCCTGCTCACCTTTGCCCCTGTGCTGCCTCTGGTAGGGGTCAAATGAGGATGCTGGAGCATACAAGGATGTGGGACAAAGCCAGGTGGATTGGTCTGGACATGTAGGGTATCACAGAAAGGCAGAGGCAGGTCCATTCTTGCACATAAATGTGACGGCATCCCGCCTGAGTTATAGGGAGATGTATCAACAAACCCTAGTGAGAGCTCCTCACCTGCCCCAGGCTGGCTTCAGCCCCCCCCCCACGTCCTTTCTCCCTCTGCAGCCACTTTTCTCCCATGTAACTCATGGCAGATAGTCCTTGCTCAGGGGTCCTGGGTGCTGCACAAAGCATATGGCCATGTGTGAGTGAGTACCACCCATGCACTCAGCTCTGGGCACAGTGGGGCATTGCTGTCTGTGCAGGAGCCTGTGCTTTACGCCTGTGCTTTACATGGTAGGAGCTGTTCCCAAAGGCTGGAGACAGGCCTTGGGGCAGCCAATGGTGTATGGGATGTGCCAGCGGAGGCTTGGGCTGCCTCTTAGTAATCCTTGCCGGCCCCGCTGCCAGAGGGTGAGGTGCAAGAGGAACACATATCAAGGTGTCACATAAAAAATGACCGGTGGTGCCCGCACCAGCTCCTGTTGGTGTTTACAAGGGACAAGGGAAACACAGCAGGGATGTGCCAAGGGGTGGCAGGTTGTTTATCCGGTGGGCAAGGAGCGCTCGGCGAGCCAGAGCTCCCCCAGGACCTGCAGGATCAACATGGAGCTCACTGCGTTTCCCCTCTGTGATGAGGATGGGATGTGGGAAAGGTGCTGGGACAGGGAGTAAGGAATTCATCTTTACCGGATGGCACCTACCTCCTGCCATGGCCAGCCCATCCCTAGCACAACACCAATGCCTCAGCTGTGGTTCTGCTGGTGCTGGCATCAGTTTCCATGGGTCACAGTGCAGGGTAAGGAAAGGTGCTGTTCTGCCAAAGGAAAGCCGTTGTTCTGTATGTCATGGAACCCAGGTGATAGCTCCAGCTCAGCACAGCTGCGGGTGTTTCTGCATGGGATTTTGCATCCTTCTTAGCACAGGTGCCTCCTCCTTAGCACGGATGTCTCCTCTCCAGCATGGCTCCTGCAAGACAAGCTCTGGAGACATGTGTGTGCCTTCAGGAGCAGGTCTGGGACACGTGAGTTCATGCAAAACCCAAATCTCTACAAGAGCCTGGTTGTGCAACCTCTCTTGGCCTGGCCATCCCTCGCTGTGCCTCTGGCACGTGGCTGACGCTGGATGAAGCAGCACGAGCAGAGCCCCAGATGTTTCCAGTGCTGAGCACCACCGGCTGCACCATAGCTCCGGGACATGCGCGGCTGCTTCCCATCCATCCAAGGTGGGTAACACCCAGACCTGTGGGATGGGGGACAAGTAGGTTGCTGCTTTTCCCCACAGCTAGTGGGGAAAGATGTGTCCCAGGCCAAGCTGCTCGTATCGTTCTGGTCATTGCATCAGGGTTCAGCTGAGATTGGTTTTTCCCAGTTGAAGCGTTGGTGCCCCTTGGATTTATTCCTTTCCTGATTAACCCTGGGGACCCTGCCCAGCTCTCATGGGACTTTTCCATGGTTTCATCACTGACGTGTGATTACAAATCCATAATGTATTTATGTGAATGTTGCCATGCTTAATGCTTCCCCCCACCAGTGCTGAGGCCGGGGCAGGGTAAGAGGAGTGTAACAGCAGATAGTGGAACAGCATCTCCCTCTCCATGCTCCATCATGGCTGTCCTTCCAATAAATCCAGAGGAAAACTGGCTAGTGATGCTCATCCTGGCTATTTGTGCCTCCCACCCTTTCCAATAAGGCATTGGCAGAGTGACTGTTGCCAAAATCCGACAGCACCATGCAGGGAAGGTGTCTGAGTGGTGGGTGTCTGAGACACAAGTGTCTCCAGAGCTGTTCTCAAGGCTGCACATGGGGTTTACAGGCTATGGGGACTATGAAGTTCCCTGTGGGGTCCATGAGATGCCCTTTGGGGCCGAGGGTGTGCTCAGTTCCCTGCTGCCTGCCCCATCCTTCCTCCTGCACCCTCTCTGCTCCTCCGAAGGGAGCTGACGGATATTTTCCCCTGCTGCCTGTTTCTGGGCTCGCTTCTGTTTACGGAGATGGGAGTTAAAAGAAGTGATTGATGACTTTGTTCCATCCCAAACACTTTGGGGAAGTTTGCGCGGTTTCGGAGGGCGAGCTGGGAGCTGGGATTTCATGAAGCACTTGGCTCCCGGCGCTGCTCCAGCCATGCTCCAGGGGTGGTTAATGTTGTTTGTTCAGCCCTGTTTTGTTATCCCAGGAGCTGGACTGGCGATTTCCATGGTTTGTAGGAGAACTGGGAGACATGGCAGGTCCCTGGGGTTCACTCTGAGCTCTGAACCACTGGCAAACCTTGCTCCACCACAATATTGTTTCACTTAAGCCCTCTCCCACTGCTTCATCAGCACAAAATTACACTCCAACTGCCTAAAAGCTTTGGAAAAGAGCCCGAGAAATGAACTACTGGAGTTTGGGTTTATTGTGTGGATGAGGATTTACAGGCTGTGGCTGGGAGAAAAGCAGCGAGCGGACCTTTCCCCCCAGGAAGGATTTGCTCTCTGAGGCTAAAGCCTTGAGCAGTGCTCAGCTCCACGTACATCATCTATGAAGCAGATGCAAAAAGCACCATAGAGGGGGACACTGTGGAAGGCAGGAGCCAGGGAAAGACTTGTTTTAGCTGTGGAAGTCGGGGAGCTGGGGGAGAGCAAGTGGCTGCAGGGCCCAGCCATGGGGTGACCCCCCAAGTGTCTGTTGGCACCATCACATAACAGACACCCCCAGCATGTAAATGTGGGGTGTCCCCTGCTCTGTGACCCCAGCTATCAAGGCAAAGGGCTTTTTCTAGTGCTTTTGCAATGCATGGCTGTTATCTGAGTGCACTGGGACTGTTATCTGCATCCTTGCTGCATGTGTACAGCTCCATATCCAGACTCACATTGCCTGGAGAGGGGTTTGCTGGTCATTGGGATATCCTGGACCACTGAAGGGTCCAGGATGCTGTGTCCATTTCTGACATGTCTCCCTCCCCATCGCAGCTTGGAAGAGCAGAGGTGGGAGATGTTATGAGAACACCACAAGTGTCTCAATAGCAAATCCCTTTTAAATTACATTGCTGAGGACATTGAGATAAGCATTCTGGCTCATTTAGAAACTCTGTGAGAGGGAAAAGGCTGCTATTTTCAAGCTCTCCATGACTAATGCACATCCCAGCCTCTCCCTTCACGGTGCCTGGAGCATTATCTCCCTGGGGATACTCACAGGGCAGCATCATGGTGCCTTGTGCTGGTACAACACTAATAGTGGCTGGGTACATCCTGCCAGCCCATG
>JBCJKH010057871.1:30591-41555 GCA_039877255.1 Loriculus beryllinus
CTGGAAGGCTGCTATGAGGTCTCCACACAGCCTTCTCTTCTCCAGGCTGAACAGCCCCAACTTTCTCAGCCTGTCTTTATGTGGGAAGTGCTCCAATCCCTTGATCATCCTTGCGGTTCAAAGATGCTTTTGAATGTGAAGAGGGACCTTGCGATGAGCAGAAAGCATGTGAGGGATGGAGCCGGGCGGGTGGTGGGCACTATACGTGAACCAGAAATGAATTAATTTCAGGTTAATTATTGCACTGAGGCAATCAGCGCCAATCCCCATCCAAGTTTTGGCTCCTAAGGAGTTCATCAGCATCCACGCTGGCAAAAGAGGGCATGGAAGCGCCTCCCCTTCCCGGAACGCCTGTGGTCATGGGGGTGACCAGAGCTGTAAATTAGCTCATGAGCTCACAAGGGCATGCTTGGAAGAGCCAGTCTGTGCCGAGCTAATTCCAGCATTGCCGGGATTCCCCTTGGAATGGTTGTGGCCGTATCAGCTTTCCAGATGGTAAATGTGAGTTTGCCGGCAGCAGGCAGTGGTGTTGGTGAGGGGCAAGCACTGCAAAGGGAAGGGCTGGCAGGATCCTGGTGTGAGCACCTTGGAATGGGGTAGATGGAAACTGCAGGGAGCAGGCTGGAAAGGAAGCAAGGGAGATAAGACCTTCCCAAGAAAAACTCAGTGCAACGCTCCCGGCATTGGATTGAGCTTTGCTTCCCAAAACCAGGCCAAATCCGGCCACGGGGAGGTGTCAGCACTGATGCTCATCCCAAGGAACACCAGGGTCGGGCAGTCCCAGAGCCTGGCTCGGAGCAGGTTTCTTGCAGGATGGTAGGAACAGGGTGGCGGAGCACAAGTTGTGCTCCTCTGGCTCCTCTGGCTCCTCTGGCTTGCTTAACTCAGCACTAATGGCTTCTCTCCCCACTGAGCCACTGATCCCTCCTGAAATCAGTGATGTCCCTGCATAAAGGGTGGGTTTAAGCCTTGAAAACTGCTTGGAAATATGAAGCACAGGGGAAAAAGGTGCCAGGGAGGTTTTCCCTGCCTCTCACTCCTGGGTAATGCTGCAGAGGGTCCCATGGGACTTTCAGTCTTCCCCACATCTCGCCTCTTCCCCAGTGAAATGGAGGAAAACAGCCCTTGAATCTGGCCTGTGTTTGGGAAGGGCCATCCAAAGGGAGCACTGAAATATGGCCTTTGGGGGACACAGTCCAATCTGGGAACGTGGCGAGAGGAGGATATTTGATGTTTGGAGAATCACGATGGTCCCAAGGGGAGTAGAAAGAAGTGAAGGATAAAAGAGGGCACGGAAGGCAAAGACAAGGAGAGCAACTAAATCCCATCCAAAAATAAGGACAAAATTGTTCACTTCCGTGGGTTAGTCACAGTGAAAACATTGGGATTTCATAACTTCTTCCACCTCAAGATAAATACCCAGTTAGGGCACTGAAGGCCCTGGCTGGGTCAGTGTGCCAGAGCCAAAGGGGACCCATGGCCCCTCCATCAGCCCTATGGGTGATTTTCCTGGTTTACTGGGGACTGGAGCATCACAGGACTGGATGAGATTTCCCAAACTGATCCCTGCAGCTTAGGTTTCCAGCCTGGGCAAGGAAAAGCTGCTGTGGGAAAGGTGAACTGTGAGTGGAATGGTGATGCACACATGCATCCAGGTTTGTCACTTGGTGATCACCAAATGGGGCTCAGCACCAAAGCCCACCAGGTTTTCTGGAGCTTGACCTCAGAGTCTGGTCTAGTGTGATGGATTCACTCTTGTCTAGTTTAGAGACAGGGAAAGAGGATTTTGCTCCGGTCGAGATGTCCTGGTGAGAGATGGAGGAAAGAACCTGAGAGCTGCAGCTCCATATGGGAAGGGGTTAATCTGGGGAAGCTCTGGGAATGATGCTTTGGTCTCCCCTGCCAGAGGGGTCCTTGTCCTTTACACCATCCTGGCTGGGTGTGTGGCCTGGATGTCCAGCAAAATCAGGAGCACCAGCCAGGGAATAAAACGATGGGAATTGCAGTGGGTTTGAGGACTGAGAGCATCTTTTTTTCCCAGCACCACCATGCAATGGCATGGTACCCCTGGAGAAACAGCTCCTACCAGCGAGGTCTCCAGCAAGGCTTCCATATACAAAGCTGAAGCAGAAAGAGTGTGTTATTTCACCAAGAAACACTCCACAGACACAGTTTGCCAAGATACAGAACCCAGTGGGCAGGAGAGATCCCTCCCTCTGCTTCAAACAGGGGCTTTTAGGAGGTGGACAGGATGACCCAGATTATTCCCATGAGGCACAGCAATTATTGTCCCTCTTGGCAGGCTGGGCAGAGCGGCCAGGGCTGGGTGAGCAGGCAAAATGAGACACTGGTTTATCCTCAGTGAGCGCTGAGCTTTGCTCCTCTGCCTTTTGCTGAAGGATTTCGGGGAATTGAGGCCGTTGTCACACCAGGGACCTGTCCAGAGCACCCAACCGGAGGCAGCGTCGCGCCGCACGCAGCCCCGATGCTGTTTTCTCAAGGGGAGGATGAAAACTGGGAGCTTCCCAACCGCTTGACTTGTGAACTTTGGGTAAGGAGAGAAGCTGTTCCAGAGGTGAGCTCATTTCTAACCCCGGGAAATGACTTCATGGATGCTGGTATTTACTCACAAAAACATCGCATGTCAGATGTCCCTGACTAGACTTTCTGTTTCGAGTCCAGTATGAGACAAGAATTTCCTTGGACGAGCTGCTCCTGGGACAATTCAAGGTTTGGAGGAGGAAAAGAATTGGAGGGGGAATAAGAGAATAGAAATCAGCATTAAAAGCCCTGCAATCATGAGGTTTTTCTGAGCAAAGGGGAATTGTCAGGCAGCTGGCCCAGCACAAACACCCAAGGGTGCCGCGGGTGAGGGTGCAGGTGATGGGTGCTGCTATAGGATGGTTCTGCTTGAACAAGAACAGTCATTTCCCCCCCATAACACTCAGCAGCAGGAGTTCCTCTCAGAAGTGAAATACAAGTTGTTCTCTCTTTTGTGAAGCCAAGACCCTGGTGGTGATTTAGGAGCACAAACAGCAGCAGGTTCCCTGCCACGTGTTTCCACTCGGCTAATGGGAATTACATCCCGTGCCACTTTCCCTGTGTGAGATCCCAGTTTATACAGGATATCCGATGGAAAAACACAGCACTTGCCTTTCTCTTTAAGGTCTGCTCATTCAGGAATTGCTACTGGGGCTGTCGTTCCTGTTGAGGCTTTCTAGTTTCTGTTTTCTCCAGCATCCCAGGATGATCCATATGGATTTGGGGAGAAAAATCCTATCTGGGGATGCTGGGGGATGCTCTGACTCCCCATGACCCAGCTCTGGGCTGCAGCTCCAGGGATGTACTGGGGCAGCATCCCAAAAGGAGGGGATTTTGGGAAGAGCCAAGCTGGGGTGTATGGAAACAAGCCCTGTCTGCCAGCTCTGTTTCCTAATCCTGGGGACCAAAACCCTCTGATTATTAAACCAGTGTTCAGAGCTTCAGCTGAAGGCTGCTGAGCAGACAGCATCCGAGCTGACCTTTGAGGAGAGGAGGGGAAAAAAGAAACAAGGGAAAACACAAGGGGGTTACTGTGCAAACACCGGAGGAAAAGAGTCATTTTCATGAGGAACTCCACCCTTCAATAAGACTTATTGCTAACGCATGCCCAGGACATTTCTGCGTGATGGCATGTTAAAAACATCCTCTCTGAACAGGGACCAAAGGCTTTGTTGTGGCATGAGCGAGGCTTACAGGCCCCCAGAAAAATCCTGTCCCTCTCTGACATCATACAGTCGGGGATGGAGAGGACATTTCTAGACAAAAAGGCAGCCGGCCAGGAAGGAGGACAAACAGGGAATACATTCCTCACTCACTATTCAATCGCTTTCGTGCAGGTGCAAAGAGCTAAATGAAAGGGAAAATACGGATGAGCATGTGGGGCTGAATTAATCTCAGCTTTAAGCTGGGGCCTAACGCCAGGAGGAGGTGGCTGCTGGAACAAACAGGCTTCCATGCTGCTTCTTTATGGGTTTTGTGCCTTTTCTCCCCTCCAGGGACCAGGATTTCCTGCGGTGCTGGGGGGTGATGCCTCTACCAGGTAAGGAGGTGATGGGGACGGTCCCCTTGCACATGGCAGTGGTGTTTGGTGCTCACTGGATGCACTGGGTCCCGCACTTTGAACACATGAATTGCCCTCTGAGGCTGTGAGTTTCCAGCTTGATCCCTTTTGGTTCAGTGCAGAAGTGATGGGGGGGTTAGGGGACTGTGAGGGATGGTGGTGCCCCTCCTGGGTCTCAAGAGCTGGTCTCTCTGCCACACAATTTGACTCTTAAACCCACAAAGGGGGAAAGTTCTCCTGTTCTGCTTGTGTCCAGCAGCATTCCTGCTGGCAGAGCAGCCGCAGAGATGGTGCAACCCCTGTGAGACCTCAGGCATCTCCTCCCAGGGATAAATGGGAATAGATTTAATAATGGAAAACCTGCTACCCTAGAAAGGGAACCTCCTGTTTTCAGTGAACATAGAGCCACCACCTCCAGACTGGGACCTGCAGTCCCCATGCACACTGTGTACTTCTTAATGTAATAGACCAGGAGATGTGAAGCTCTATTTGCATGTAATTAAAGTCCCTGTGGTGTTCATGGTAGAGTGTTTGCTGGTGCTGGCCCCAGCAGGGCCTGGGGCTGGCCCTCTGTTATCCCCATAGCTCATTCACTCTTGCTGACCAGAGAAGCAGGATGTCCTCAATTTCCCTCCCTGCCCTTGCATTGCACATGGTATTTATTAAGCTCCTGTGAGCTCTTTGTCCCTCCTGGGGTTTCACATTGAGCTGTCACTGTATTATGCTGAAAGAAATAAAGAAAGAACAAGATGGGATTAGATAGAGCACAGAAAAGAGATGTATATTCATTAAAATGGAAAAATGACCCAAGCTTCTTCTGTTAATTCCCTCCTTACAGCACTTCCAGTTCAAGCACATTCCTGTGTTCATCCCTGATGCTCCTATGGACCTGTGTGGTCCAGGAGCATCGCTGTGGCACGTGTGTGCCTGTGTATGCTATGAGTCTCCTGGTTGTCTGAGCAACGGGATATTCATCACTAACTCCACGGATAATTAACTCATTTCCCTGTATTTATAGCAAACTGATGCAGGGAGTGTTGGCACTCATCCCTCATGGGGCCACATTTGGCCAATGCATCTTGAATTCTGGCCATTCTTTGCAATACAGCAGCTTTGTCATCACACTGCTGCCTGCTCATTAAGCCTGCAACCAAGCAGCTCCTTAAGCCTGCAAGGGCAGGGGTGAAATAACACCATCTGCCTGCCCCTGGCTGCCCATGGGTGCCCACCTCCTGGTTTGGCAGCACAGGGGATGTTTGCATTGGCGTTGCCATCTCCAGATGCCTGCGTTCACCTGTGCTAAAATCAGCATCGCTCCTGGCTCACAAGGGGAGATTTTGCTGCTTTAAGGGGTTTGTTGCAGGGCTGTGATGCAAAGACGCGCTGGAGCATCCTGACTCGGCACCGCAGTGGAGGGAGACCTGTGGGGAAGGACAAGGAGCATCTTCTCTCAGCATCAGGGCATGTGTATTGCCAGGTACGTTCCCATCAGCTGGGAATAATGCAGACCGGGACACGGGTTTCCCCTTGTTCCTTCCAGAGAGACTGCAAGCAGCTTGGTACTTTAAAACTGCTTCTTTTTCCTGCTTGCTTGTGGGGTCGGTGTGTGGGGAGGGAGGGCGGTGAGGGCAGCAAAGGCGCTTGGGGTGCAGGTTGTGGGGCTGGAGGAGGGCAGCTTGCTGCAAGGTATTGGCATCTCCATCCTGCAGAGCTGGGGAGACAGATCTGATCTCTGCTGCTCATGCTATTTGCTCAAAGGTAGCGAATGCAGAAAGTGCTTCAAACAGGAAGAGCCATACCCTGCCTGCGGCTGGGACTGTTAACAGCTCGTGTCCCTGAGTGCTGGAAGGATTTGCCCTTGAAACAGAAGTTGTCCCCACGCTGTTGTGGTGCTTGGGCAAAAAGGGCACCAAAATCAAGCCATGGGGGACCACCACGCTGTTCATCACCCCCAGACATCCCCCATGGGAATGCTTTTTTACCTTCACTTCCTCTTCCTGCTTCACTTCCCAAAGGCAAAGGGACCTCAAGAGGCGTTGAGCTGGTGATGCTCGGGTTGTGGTAAGGTCCAGGCCTTTAAATGCCACCATGATCCTCTCCTGAGAGCCAGTCAGTCCCCAGAGAGTGTGGGAGCCCCCTTCTCACCTCCTGGCCACCCCCAGTTGCTCCCACTCATGGCCCCAGATGTGATGCTGGAGGTAGAGGTGGACCATTAAGGTTTAACACATTAATGGGAAGTGTCATGGGGCGTCTAAAAAGCTGATCCCGGTTTGCAAAGCCCCTTTGAAAGTGCAAATCCTTGAACTTGCTGCCCCAGCACAGGCTGAGCCAGCTCCAGTGTGACCCATTCCTGGCTGAGTGCTGGTGGGCAGCAGCTCATCCCTTAATTCTGGCCACCGGTCCTGCTTCCCAGCTGCTCACCGCCTTGCAAAGAGCTAAAAATACACTTCTGTGTGAGCAATCTCTATAGCTATGGCAGGGGTTAGCCAAGGAGGGCAGCCAGGCAGTGTCACCACGACTGGGATATGCAGTGGCATGGCAAAACAGGCAACACAGAGGGAATGGACCGGGACTGGGGCATTGCTGCTGGTGCCTCCAGTGCCGATCCCACCATCTCCCATTATACTGAAGCTGCAGCACACCACACAGCCCCTAAGAGGGGGTTCACGTTGCTGCTTGTGTTTCGGCAGGGGATGAGTGACGAGCGGCTTCCCACACCTCCCCATCTCCCCGTCACAGAGGAGGATGCCAATGCCTCATCCTCCATCTGCCCCGAGCGCTGGGTCGAGCCCCGGTTCACGCAGGCGGCGAGGGTGCGGGTGATCATCACGGTCATCTTCTTCCTGCTGGCGGCGGGCAGCAACGCGGCGGTGCTGGGCAGCCTGCTGAGGAAGAGGAGGAAATCCCACGTGCGGCCGCTGCTCCTCAGCCTGGCGCTGGCTGACCTGCTGGTGACGGTGGCCGTGATGCCCCTGGATGCGGTGTGGAACGTGACGGTGCAGTGGTACGGAGGGGACCTCTCCTGCAAGCTCCTCAACTTCCTCAAGCTCTTTGCCATGTATGCGGCCGCGCTGGTGTTGGTGGTCATCAGCCTGGACCGGCACGCGGCCGTCCTCCATCCCTTCTCCCGCGCTCGCCGCCGCAATGGGCTGCTGCTCCGTGCTGCCTGGGCCGGCAGCGTGCTCCTGGCTTCGCCCCAGGTAGGGATCGCTCCTCTCCCCATGTGGTTTGCCCAAGCTGGGTGGGTTTGGAGGAGCTGACCACCCCAGCAAGTCTGTTCCAATCCTTTGGTTCCACCACCACCAGATTGGCTTTCTGGAGTGAATTTACTGCGTTGGGTTCCTTATAGCATCCACTGCAAATGAGGATATTGCATGTTGGAGCAAACCAAGAGAAATCTGAGCAGCTCCTGACCGAAATAGCATTTGGTATGGCCAGAAAATGGGATTTCAGAGCCAGCAGATCCCACCCATCCTGGCCATAGCCATGAGTTAGGTGCCCACAGCACCTCTCCCAGCCCAACAGCAGCAGGGATGTGCTGTCCATGCACACCCAGGAGCACCTGCAGGATGTGGTGCTCTGCTCCAAAGGCTCTCTGAGTTAATATTGTTTCTCCATTGCAGCTTTTCCTCTTCCACCTGCAGACGGCCCCAGGAGGGAACTTCACCCAGTGTGTCACCCACGGGAGCTTCCGATCGCACTGGGAGGAAACCGTGTACAACATGTTCACCTTCACCACCCTCTACATCACCCCCCTGAGCGTCATGATCGTTTGCTACACCCGGATCATTTGGGAGGTCAGCAAGCAGCTAAAGATCAATAAAGGTAAGCAGGTCCCAGCCCTTTGGTGTCCACCATGACCCCACGACTGAACCTGCTCCAGTCCGGAGCATTGTTGGGTCTGTCCCACCACCCTTTGAAACCCAACTACAGGGTTTTACACAAACCTCTTGACCCCCTCTCCTTGCTGTCTTCTGCCTCCTGTGGGCCACAGCCCAGAGCAGGAAATGGTGTCCCCTCTCTGACAGAAGCACAGCCATGGATGGTTATGTTCTCCTGCTTTTCTCCCATCTCCCGCTATCCTTTTGGCTCTCCCTGGCAGGTTTGTTAAGACATCAAAGTGACCACATCTCCAAAGCACGCATGAAGACTCTTAAGATGACCATAGTGATTGTTGCCACCTTCATCATCTGCTGGACCCCCTATTACCTCCTGGGCTTGTGGTACTGGTTCCAGCCAGCCATGATCCAGAAGATGCCGGAGTATGTCAACCACAGCTTCTTCCTCTTTGGCTTGCTGCACACCTGCACCGACCCTGTCATCTATGGACTGTACACCCCGTCCTTTCGGGAGGATGTGCAGATGTGTCTCAAAGGCATTGAAGCAGCCATTACCAGGCAAGAGAGGCACAAACCTGTCTCAGCCTCAGAGAAGAACACCAAGGATGGTGCAGTAAATGGTGGGGTGGCATCAGGATGCTCCAACGGGACAACAGTCAACACAGCCTGCTGAAGAGACATACCCACAAGGAGATGGGATGCACAGCTCTGGGGGCTACTTTGTCCCATAGGATCATTCTGGAGACTCATATTGCAATTTGCCACCCAGGTTTGGTGGATGAGGGCCTGTGGCCTGAAGCTGGGAATGTCTCCTGCCTGTACTCAGGGTGACAAACATTAGGGGGTATTTATGGACATTGTTCCACATCCTGACAGCCCTGTGACAACCAGAAAACCATCTTTTTTTGCACCCTGTGCATGCTCTGCCCCTGATTCTGGGATCAAGCATCTGCTGTGCTTCCAGCATCAACCCCTGAGAGGAGCACAGCACTAAGAGGTGTCACCCTGAGGGGCTGCAGAGGTGTAATCTCAGGCTTTTACTCCACTTTCTCCACACATAGGAGAAGCTCTCTGGAAAGCCCAGATCCCCTGGCTCAGTGCCTGCCTGGCTCTCCCATGACTCTGCGTCAAGCCCTGGGAAGGATCTAAGTCCTTGGGAAGTGTTTAGTGCCGGGCATTAGTCCCCCTGGACATGGTGGGAAGGGAGGAGGTGCTGTGAGGATGGAGGGACTCAAGTGAGAGGGGTATGAAGAACCGTGGGATCAGATGGGATGGGATGGAGTTTCTTCTCCCTTATGGAGGCAGCCAGAGGGGAAAACAGCCCCTACTACCTTGCTCTGGCATGCAGGGGGTTGTGCAAACACATCCTTATGCAGCAGCTCTCTGGGACACAGGGTTGAGCAGATTATATGGGGTAACCAGAGAGCAAGAACCAGACTCAACATTGCACAGGGCACGAGCTGGCAGCTCACAGACCCTATTCTTGCTTCGCCCTAAGAGCTTGTCCCAGCTCCAGCCCCTGCAGGTGATGCCTGGGATGTGTGAACGAGGCAGGTGATGGGATGGAAGGACCACCCTACCTGTGGTGGGTGCTGATGGTCTTTGCCTGCACCATGAGGTCAAGAGAGGCTGCTGCAGGGATCCGTGGAGCTGTGGTGAGTAAATGGACTTTTTGTTTCTCATTCCTGTGCCAAAAGTTGCTTGTGGCAGTTGGGGCCTCTTCTCTGGGTGTGGGTTGAAGACATGGGTTTATTCAGCTGTGTTGCTGCTTTCCATATTATTAGGGATAATGGATTATTTCTTTGTTCATTCTCTGCTGTTGTTATTAAAGGGGGGGGGGGAGGGTGTTTGGGTTTTGAAGAGTAATTTACTTTTGAGACACGTGGGATTGTTGATTTTCTTTGGGTTTGTGAAAGCTTTGGGCAGCTCAGGAGCTCTGCACTTATAGGAGATGGATTCCTGGGTGTTTCTGTGACTAATGCAGCTATGAATGAGCATCTGGACTTTATCAGGATGAAAGAGCTTTGGTTTAGAATAACAAGTCTTGACTCTCCTTAGCTGCACATGTGGGGAGGCTGGGAGATGTCTCCCCAAGGAAGCAAATCCCCTTTGGACACCCAGAGGGGGTGGATCCCCATCGGTCAGAAAGGGTTTGCACTGCTCTCCCAGTGCCCCAGCTGACTGCAATCGGAGGGGTGGCAAGCAGTCCTTGCAGGTTGGCTGAGGCAAGGAGGATATGGAAAGCTACAGAGCTCAGGGTGATGCTGAGCTTTACACTGGTGTTGAGAACTTGGCTTTCCCCATGCAAACCATGATTGATGCTAAACATGCTGCCCAAATTGAGAGCAAAAACCAATTAGTGCTGCAGGAGCCAAGGCTGGCTGGTGGGGATCAGTGTGAGCCCTTTAGGAAGCATCCAAGCTCCAATGAGATGTGTAATCACCATTTGGCTTTCCTGGGCTCATTCCACTCCAGGTTAATTACTCAACACCAGCAGGGCTCTTGATGCCAGCTTGGCTTGACGGGTGCAAGGAGTTTCCTGTAAGGTGATGGGAACGGCCTGTGGTAGGGCCATTTATCCATCAGACACTCACTTGGTCTCTCTGTTTGTATTTGTGGTGGTTGCTAATGGGAAGCAGGCCTTGAAGGTGCGTTTGTTTTTTGGCAAGCCTCAAATAAGCAGGAAAGCGTCTTTAATCTCCTGAAAACATTCTTCATCTGCTTTCTGTTGAGTGGGAGGTAACAGGTCCAGCATTGCTCACACACTTGAGGCCGCTTGTCTCCTCTTGCCCAGACACAGGATTGCTCAGAGACCTTTTCTGAGGAGCAAGAAGTATTCTTTTTCCTTGTGGGAAAGCTTTACACCCCATGGGTACAGTGAGAGGACAGAATCATAGAATAGAATCACAGAATAGTTAGGGTTGGAAAGGACCTTAGGATCATCCAGTTCCAACCCCTCTGCCATGGGCAGGGACACCTCACACTAAACCATGGCACCCAAGGCTTCATCCAACCTGGCCTTG
>JBCJKH010057872.1:0-23228 GCA_039877255.1 Loriculus beryllinus
TTCACCTCTATAGTGATGGAGGCAGAGGGTACCCCCCATGGCACCCACCCCTCTTGGAAAAGAGCTACATTCTCCCCCTCTTTGCATTGAATTTTGAGGTTCACTTTCTTCACCTCTGCCCAAGAGCATCTGCCTCCTGCTCAGTGCAGGCAGGTCTCCAGGCAACCCTCAGCATCCTCATCAAGGCTGCCAGCGATCCCCACACATGACCCAGAGCCAGGTGCCTCTGTTAAGGTTTATCAAGAGTGAAGGATGCAAACAGGTTCCCATTGTGCCTGGCAAGTCCTCGCCTGCCACCCAGCAGGACTCAGCTGGCTGCGGTGCTCAGTGGCTGTGCAAGCCCCAGCTTGGTGAGCAGATATAGTGTGCCAGCCCTGCTCTCCTGCCCAGCCCTGAGCTGCTGGCTGGGGAGCAGCAATGGCTTGAACCTTCATCACACTCATCCTCACCCTGCTAGGGCAGAACTCAAAGCCCCCAGTAGTTGCCAACAGGAGTAAATCCTCGGCATTGGTCTGTAACCCACTTCTGGCATTGATCAACCCCAAACTGGGGCAGTGAGGCCTTTTAAAGTGCTCCTTCATCTTATGAAAGCATCACACTGAGGCTGCCCGTGAGCAGGATGCAGCCCTGGCATCAAGTGTCTGATTCTTGAAAAGCTACTGGAAAATCACCTCCTGGACACTAGTACCCAATCAGGGGCCAGGAAACGAGATGATGCTCAGGGGAATGTTTTTTCTTGGTGGAGGGGATGGCTGTCCTATAAGCACCAGGAGTTAATTAGGAAAATAATCAGGCAGCATCCAAAAGTGAACATGGGAGGCTTGGGTATGTCCTTGGCCCCTCCAGCTGCAGGAAGATCCATGAGACCTGGGGAACAACAAAACTTCCTAGCTCCCGAGTTTTCCTGCTCCTGCATCCTCCAGGCAGCTTTTGAATCCTTTCCATGTTTCCCTTGTGCCAGATCCCATCTGCTTTATGTCCGCTTTCTGAAAAGGATCGTTGCTTTTCGCTGCTAATTGCCTGTCACTTCGAATCCTCCTGCTCCGCCTCACCAGGGCTGTTCTTTCCCTCCCCTGCCCCAAACCGTGGAGGAAAGCACTCAGTTGGACCTAACTTTGAAACAGAAATGCCCCAAAACCTTAAAAAATAATAAAAAATTTCCTAATTTTACAAGGAATCAATTGTCTCCAGATCCCAAACCTGTTCTTTCCCCAGTACTGTTGATGGGAGTTTAGCTGGACCTGGAAAAACCTGGAAACGCTGCAAAACTGGGTGTTTCTCCTACCTAGCACGCTGGGTTTGGGCACCTCGGCTGTCAATCACTCCCCTCCACCCCTTTGTTAATTAGCAAGACTGTAAACGACGTCACCAGATGTCATTTGCTGCCTCCTGCTCCTGCCAGCTCAACAGCATCATTATCAATGGCTCAAACAAGGAGACGTGGAGGCAACCCCATTTGGCCAGGTTACGGGAGAAAAGGCCGAGGCACTTCAATAGATGCTGAGAAATTACTATTTGGGGGGGCTGTGAAGGGAACAGCAGCACCAAGAGCTTGTGAAATTACCCCAGGAAAGGACAAAAGAAGCACGAAGCCTTTCTCACTCTGGCTCAGCTGCTGCTCAGCTTTGCCTAAGAGGCAGGGAATATGGCCTTAATGAAAACACAAGTGATTAAGGAAGGATGAAGCAATATATATATATACATATATATATATATATATACTTACATATATATATATATATAATAGATATTTTGATTTGAAAAGAAGTATCAATTATATATGTATCTTTAATAAAGCAGAGACTCTATCTCCAGCACTCACCTGTGAGCAAGATGGGGAACTGCTTCATCCCTGGCTGCCCATGAGTCTGGCATGGCATTGCTCACCAGCCTAAATTTTCCACTGAAACACCCCAAATCCAGACTTACATCTTGCCCCCAGCACTGGGCAGGTCCCCTCCAACCACTCCTATGATGCTGTTTCACCACTTTGGGGCATTTTCATCAATTTCTAGATTTTTTTTATGCCTGCCCAAGCACCAACACATCCGAGATCTCACCCGGAGGGCATTAAATGCTACTATTTAATAGCTGTATGTGAACAAAAAGGCGTTTTGCTCCGATCTCCAGCCCTTCCTAGGGAGTCATTACAAGAAATTACCAAGATAGGATCACAGCATGGAGGCAGATTTTATTATTTAATTACTGAGGTGGGGTAGGGAAAGGTGTTTGGGGGGGTCCTGGCTCCGTGCCGGCACCAGCAGGGATAAGCATTATTGCTGCAGGTCACCTAAATGGGGAGAAAAACGGGGTAATGCTGGTTTGCAGGAGAAACCACTGAAGGTTGAGACAGATTTGGCCTTTCCAAACCAAAGGCAGCATCTATCCCTGATGCTGGAATGGCCAAATCCAGCTCTCCGCCTCACGAGTTGCCGGCATGCGGCTGTGTCTGGCTTGCCGGGTGTTTCCATCATCCATGAAATGGGAGGTTGGAATTTTCTGCTCCCCCCCTTCCATCATCCACTGAGCCTGAAATCAATTATTCCCACCCGCACGCTTGCCATCGATGCACGACGTGCTCGGTAGCCTCACGGTGTTGCCGCAGCTGTGGCAGAGTGGGTTGGTAACGGGGTTAGAGACCCCTCCTTTGCCTCTTTCTGGGGCCTGAAGGGGAGAAAAGACCCTCGTAGAAAGGGCTGAGCAGTGATTTTGGGGGTGCTTTTGGGGCTTATCCAGCTGCTGGTGCCTTCAGATCCTTGTAACCGTCCAGGTCTGGACCAGGGCACACTGGGGACACTGAGCAGCATCAGCTTTACACCCTCCCCCAGCTTCCATCCCAACCCCACCATCCCTGGGCTGTTCAGACACACCACACCTTTGGATAAGCACAAGGCCAGCATCCATCACCTCCTTCGAGGCTGCCCCCCAGATCTGAGGAGGAGGAGGAGGAGGAAGGGGTGAAGGCTGCAGGAGGAGGGAAAAGATGCACATCCCTGGTCCCCAGCTGCCGGCTGGCGCATCCCTCCGCTGGCAGCCCCCGGGGGTGGGCTCAGCAACGCACGTGTTCGGGGAGGGAGGTGTGGGGATGCGTGTGTACACTGTCTATATATACCACCGTGGCACAGGCACCGGAGAAGTCACAGATCAGAGGAGCCGGCAGCCGACAGCACACCCGCAGGTAGGAAATCCGCTTTTATTTTCCATCCTGGGGGGGACTTGGCTGGGGATTTTTTTGTCTGAGGATGGTTTGTCCGGCTCCGATTCACCAGGAGATATTCCCCTCCGTGCTAAGGGTTAAATGAAATATCTTCCCAGAGGGAGAAATCCATCCCCTCTATCCCACAAGAGGAAAAGTTTCAGCTTTACCATTCAGCCCCAAAATCAACCCGAGTGGAGCCGGAGGGATGCAACAAGAGTCGGCACGGGCCGCCTGCCTGAAGCCAGGGGGAAGCCCACGGGGCAATAGTGGGTTCCTCTGTGATGAGTAGGATTTTTAGGGGATTTTTTGGGGAGCTGCTTTGCCACGACTTTCCCCATTCAATATTTCTGCCCCTTTTTTTCCCAGCCAGGACTTCACTGTGGCCACCACGGGATGCTCCGGGAGATGCTTGGCTTGCAAGCAATCCCTTTTTTCCTCTTGAAAAAGCATAAAAAGGAGGAAAATGGTTTATTTGTTGCTTTGATTTTTTTTAATCTCCCTCAGAAAAGCAGAAATGAACGGCTGAGACATGGGGACGCAGGGAGAAATGTTCTTCCTGAGCTTTTTTACCTCTAAACAGCCTTTCTCAGCCTCTTGAGGCCACATCTGTGTTTATAGTCACGCCGCGGCATCTAATTTTGGCCAATTATAGCCAATTACCTGATTGAGGGGGGTTCAAAAACAGAAAATGCTTCTTTTTCTGGCGAGTGCTGGGCATCTGCAGCCAACCCTGCCCCCGGCCTCAAACCTCACCCATTCTCTCTAAAATCCCCCCAAAAGCTGCTTGCACAAAGCCGAGCGGCATCGCCAGGCTTTTGGGGAGCCGGGGAAGTGTTTTAGCCAGTGCCAGTGGGGGACACTGTTGGACAGTATTGTGCTTTTTCGGCTGGAAAAAGCTTTGACTCCTTCAATGCTGGCTCCCAATGGGGCTGGATCCTACCCCATTGTATCTTTCTTGCCCCCTGGATCAGGCCTTGGCTTTGGGCAGTGTGGGAATTAGCAGGCAAAACATGAATTTGGGCTGGTTTTGCTCCAGGTGTGGGAAGCGAGGAGCTCCTAAATGTGCTTCTCACATGGCAGGACTGATCCTGACCTGGGAAAGCCAGAGCTTCGCTGCGTTTAAACCCTTGTGAAGGTGTTTGGGGAAGGATATCGATTCTACTGCTGGGATAATTCCTTCTATTAGTATCTTCCATAGGAAAAGGGGCTGCAGAATGCCAGGAGAGAGGCAGGGAGCAGCTCCCCAGCACTGCCCGCAAGCTCCTACCCCAAATCGCATCAAATCAAGCAAATAAAACCCATCTCAGCAAGCACCTGCTTCCCCTTCCACCTCTTCTCCTTGGGTTATTCACATCCCACATCTTCCCCGCTGTCCCCCAAATCAGCCCTTTCATACGGCTGCATCTCCCACATCATCCCACTCGGAGCAATAAATAAAAGCCTCTTGTCCTTACAGATAACCAGACCTTGCCATTATCTGAACTACAGGCTGGATATCTAAATAAACGCTCTTTCTTTCCCCAAAAAATATTAATGAGGGTAATTCCACTGGATTGAAAACTCCGGAGGATGCACCCTGGGGCAGCCTGTAGCAGTGGGGGGTGTCCCAAAGCTGTTTTGTGAGATGAAGTGCTATATCCTGGCACCCCCTCCCAGGATGGATAGGTTTAGTTTTCAGGGAGGAAGAGGAAGGTTTGTGTCTAGGAGCAGCCTTGGTGTCCAAGGAGCCATGGAGGTGGCTGTGGTGTGACACCGGGGCTGTCACAGCCTTTGCCAGGGTTGATGGCATCCCGAGATATGAAAGCAGTGGGTCCAGTTGGTGAATCCCTTAAGAAATAGGGCCCAGGTTTGGTTTTCCCCCCCAAAAAAGATGGACCAATATACAAAGAAATGGAAAAAAAAGCTGAGAAATGAGGAATAAATGGGAGAAAATTAGGAAAAAATGGGGGGAAATGAGAAAAAGAGGAAAAAATAAAAAAAATAAAAAAGGGGGAAGAATGGGGGGAAAAAAGGGGGAAAAAGGCATCCCTCTTTTTCACATAGGTCTGTGAATGTGAAACTCAGGAAGGGCTTCATGCCATCACCACCCCATAACCTGCAACCCCCTCACCCCAAACACCAAAGGGCAGAAGCAATAAAACCCCACCACCACATTTGTCCTTCCCTTTTAATGGGCTGATTTAATCTAGGGGGGCTACACACCAATGCACAAAAGGGAGGGTTGTTTCCCTCTTTCCCACCCCTAGCCCAGCCGGTGATGCTGGCAGGGTACCGCATCCTGCCCACCCGATAGCATCTTTCAATTAACGGGGAAGAAAAGCCGAGCTGTAATCTCAGAGCCTCCTCCGCAGCCAGATGTGACCTGCTAAGCCCAGGACATGGGACTTGATGTCTCATGGGGACATGGGAACAGGGCTGGGGAGTGGGTTGCAGTCCCCTCCCTGGCTCTGCCAAACCCCATTTTGGAGCTGAGTGGTTTGTGGGGGGGGGAAGGGGCCATGGGAGCTCTCTGCCACACCTCTGACTCACACCGCCAGCCAGTTTTAATGAGACTCAATGGAGATTAAGCCTCAATCCCTGCTCTTATCAGCTTTCCATTGTACTGTCCAGCAAATGACAACTGGAGCTCCCAGGCTCTTTGTCACTGCCTGGATGGCAGGGACCAAAGGTGGGGACCCCACCAGGTACTCTGCCTCCACTGCGAAGAGTGGGGTTGCTCTCTCCACCTTGATAGAGTGGGAAATAAGTGAGGACCCCCAGGTGCTAAAGTCCCCCCAAAAGCAGCCTGAAATGTTGCTGGAGCAGCACACAGGTTGCAAAGCCACCGTCACTGAGGTCTTCCTCACCTTTGAGCATCCCATATGGGGGTTTCTGGGTGCTGCTCCAGTGGTGGGACCTCAGTGCCACCAAGGGTAGCACCAACCTTCACATCCCTATCCTGCTCCTCTCCATCACCTCCATCTCCTGCCCTTGCTGGCTTATAAACCTTATAAACCAGCACTAGGAACTGCTCCCAAGGACTGTGGGGATGTAGGATCCCTTTCCCTAGAGGCATGAGGGCGAGGAGCAGGGCAGGAAGACCAACCTTCCTGCTTGCAGATGGCCATGGGAATGCATCAGGCTAAATCTCCAGGAACCGGGAGGGAAGCGCACAGCCTTGGTCATGTCTCTGAACCGCTGCCTGTCGCTGATGTTGGCAAAGCCGGACAGGACACACAGGGGCTCTTTGAGAACCGGCTTTGCTGCTCCACACTGGGTGGGCTCAGACCCAAGCAATCCCTGCCAGCAGCAATGGCTGAACCCTCCAGAGAAAGGTGTGGCAACACCACAGAAACAACCCAGAGGGGAAACCGGAGCGGGACATCCTCACCCAGCTCCAGTGATGCTCAGATAAGGAGCGTCCTGCTCAGGGGACAGCCAGGGACGTGCTGCCCCAACACGTCCACCTGCTAAAATAAGCCCGGTCCGGGACGCATGCCATGAGATAGGCTGGAAAAAATTAAGCTGGGACACACCGGATCTGTTTTTGAGAATGAGGAGGCGCCCGGGCTCCTTTCCTGAAGGGATAACTCTGTCAGGGAGACCGGGAACACGCGTGTCTGGGTTGGGGTGAGGGAGGACGGGCTGAGAACGGGCACTTTTCGGCGCAGGGCTCGGTGGTGCCGGTGCTGTCCTGGCTTCACGGGTTTTCCCTCTCCCGTGCCGCAGCCGCTGCCGGTGCCGCCATGAGGGCTGTGCTCTGGGACCTGCTGCTGCTCTGCCTCTTCGCCCGGGCACGGGGCGACTGCCGGGGGGACTGCCTGCACTGCGACCGCCACCTCTACCGGGACAGCTTCGATGTCCTCGTAAGTGCCTCTGCCCGCTGGCTTGTCCCCTGCCATAGGCAGCACGGGGGGGGGGAAAGCACCTCCTGTACCCCCCTACACTGGGTGGGCACCTTCCTCTCTGTGCTGGGTTGGGGTTTGGGGTCTGCGGAGGGTTTTGGTTGTTGGTTGGTGCCAAACCTCAAGGGGAAGGTGCCATGTGCCATCACTGCCCTCCTCCTTGGGCACACCCCAGGGACACCATCCAGAAAGGCGCAGGCTCCAAATCGGCTTCTGGAAGTGATGGGGACAATGGCCCACGAAGAGTCCCAAGAAGGTCCCAAGACCCTGAACATCCCCAGCTTTCCTGCCCCGTGGCTTGCAGCATCACTGTCCCCACCTATACCAACCCCAGACTGCTGCCACTGCCCACCCCATCCTTCAAGAAGCCACCAAAATCTCCCTTTGAGCCCCATCAGGATGGGACCAGCTTTGCAGATGGCTGCTGAACCACAGGGCTTATGGGGGCTGAGCATCAAGCACCTTGCAGACCCTCTCATCTTCTTGATTTGCCCCCAACATTGGATGGAAAGAGCCATTGAAGAGCATTTTTGTTTGGCTTTTTATTTCAGCCCCTAATCCTTTCTTTTCCCCTCCACTGAGCCGTGGCTGTGCCCTGGCCAGCAGCATTTCTTTCCCTCCCACTTCCCCTCCACTCCTGCAGGATCATCCACCACTTCCTCCTTGCCTGCTCACCAATTTATAAGTGATGATAAACCACAGCAGGTTGGGGCATCCACCTGAAAGGAGCCACCAGCTCAGGAAGGCCCCAGGGCTGGGAAATATCCCTGCAAAAACATGAGAGACTGGAGTGTTCCAGGGCTCTGTTTTGATGCTGGAGCCACTCCAATGCCATCCGCTTGCAGGAGAATCCTTCAGTATTCCCATGTCACTGCCACCACATTCTGGAGGGTGATTGCTCTGGTTTTGCCCCAGCATGTTGTTTTGCAGTCTGGAGGTACCAGTGTCTCTGCAGCCCCTGCCTTCCTGCCTTGTCCTGCTTCTGGAGCTGCATTTTGCTCTGTTTTCCCTGGCCAGCAAGATGGAGAAGAGATGGGATGGCTGCTGGCTCATGGGTCAGTACAAGGCTGTATCTCAAAGGGAGTGGTTTGTACCAGGAGCAGAGGAACTTGGGGGTTTTTGAGGCTCAGTCTGAGCTGGAAGAAGCATCGTGGTGGGATTTGATGCAATTGTCCACCATTTCCATAGCAACTTCCAAAGAAGTCCCACCAGTGGTGTGGATGAGCCATACTTCATGGGTAGAAATAGGGGATCCCCCTGAAGTTACAGGCATGTCTCCACCAGCATCGCAGCTGCTAGGGCAGGACAAGGACAGCTGGTGGAGCTGGTCTTCAATATACGGATGAATCACCTACGTTCTGGTACCCTAGAGTCATCTAGGATGGTGTAAACTCATGGTGGCACCACTAATGCTAACTGAAGATTGGAAGGAGCATCCCAAGGCAGTCTGAGCCCTGGACATGGAGGAGCATTGGCTGGTGTTTGCTGAATATTCCCAAATCTCTGTGGGCTGGCCTGGTGGCAGAGGCTATTTCCATGTGAATTAAGACCACAACACAATGGTCAAAGACCCTGGGATGTTTACGGTGCTGCTTTTTGGATGGATGATAGGACACCTGGGGAATTTTTCTTGAAGCCCATCTGCTGGTGCTCATCAGAGCTGTTACTCGAGTGTGATCCATCAACCTTTCATCTCCAACGTGAGCCACTGCCAGGACACAGTTCATCAGCTGTAGATGCTGCCATAGCCTTGGAGATCCCAGGACAGGATCTTGGTTCAGCACAGGATACACTTGATGTGTCCACATGGACCCGTATCACCACCTCACTGCTTGTCTGAAGAACCTGGCTGCCCTCAGGGGTGTAAATTGCCAATTGCTGCAACCTGTGTGCTTGAACTGCAGCCCTGAGACACCACACTGGGACTTGTAGCACCTCCAGCTTGCCAAAGCTAATGAACCCGTGGTGAGGAGAGTCTGCAAAGGTTCTGTCTTGGATATGGCCTGTAGCAATAAGACACACTGATGTGCTTCAGCATGGGTTCCTCCAGTTGGTATTAAGCCCACCATGAAGCTAATGGAGACACTCCAACACAAGGGAAGACAACTCTTTCCTTCTGGGCACTCCAGCCCTGGTTTCTTCGGGTATTTCTTGGTTTGGTTCTTCTACATTCTTCTCCTGGATGGTTTCCCCTGGGTGCTGGGATTAGTGGTACCAGCCCATCTGGGGCTATCGCCCCACAGCAGTGTTGGGTCTGTGGCCTGCCTTGGTACATGAGGCCTCTTAGAAAGGGATAAGACACAAACATGGAAGAAGCCAAAGGGCATCTTTTTGTTAAGGCTTGATGGCTATTGAAGGGGTGTGGTGATTCTTGTGGGTTTCTGAGGGCTGGGAGAAGACAGATGTCACATGTCTTTGAGGAAGGTGTGAAAGAGGATTTGGGAAGCTATGGGCTGGTCAGCCCCACCTCAGCCCTTGGGGATGTGGTAGAGCACATCATCCTGAAATGCATTTCTGAACATACGAAAGACAAGGAGGTCACCAGTTGTAGCCAGCAAGGATTTATGAAGGGGAAGTAGTGCTTGACCAAGCTGACAGCTTTTTGCAGTGAGACAAAGCTTGTCTTGGATTTCATCAGACTTTGACATTGTCTCCCATAACATCCTCATAGACAAGCTGCTGAAGCACAGGATAAACAGGCAGTGAGGTGGACCAAAACCTGGAGGACCTTGATATCTTCATTAATGACTGGGATGATGTGGCAGATGCACCCTCAGCAATTACCAGATGATGCAGAGCTGGGAGGCGCAGACTGTAGACCACAGGGTCGTGCTGCCATTCAGAGGAACCTTGCCAGGCTGAAGAAACGGGCTAATAAGAACCTCAACAAGGAGAAGAGCAAAATCCCACCCCTGAGAAAGAACAACCCATGGGCAATGCTAGAGGTCCCTTTCCACCTCTGCATCCCATCACTGGGTGATTTTCTGGCCTTTGTGCCCAGCTGAAGGTCCAGCAGTGTGGAGGATGGGGTGGTGGAATGGGATCCTGGATGCCAACTGGGAAGCATGGAGCATATCCAGCAAGGACTGGAGCATCTGGAGGGGAACGGTGAGCAGCTGCCATGGCTCTCCAGCGTCTCCACCACCACTGGGAGCCCAGGAACAGGATTTGGGAAGGGGCACCTCACTGAATGAGGCCAAGCAAGGGTTGATGAGCTGCCGGCACCTTCCTATGGGTGTCTTCCAATGCATTGCATCACTGGACAGGCTGGAAATGGGGGGATGCCGGCAGACCCGGCATTAGGGTCCCCCGCCCCATGTACCAAACCTCCTCTGATGCCTATCCCTGTGTTTCCCATGCAGATCTGCATCCTGGAGTGTGAAGGCGAAGCTGTGCCACGGGCCACTTGGGAGATGTGTGCCGCTGCCGCTGGCCGACCCGCTCCGCGGCCCCGCGACCTCCAGGACGCTGGCGATCCCTGGTACGACGCGGTGGCAGCGGTGCCGGTGAGCCCGCTGCAGGTAAGCGAGCTGCTGCGGCGACGGGAGGCCGAAGACGAAGGTGTCGAAGAGGAGCCGGGAGCCTTCCTGCAGCCACCCGAGGACATTTCCCGACGGCTCGGCAGTTTCCCACGTGGGACACGTGGCTCGTGGCCGGCACCGATGGCCAGGGGGGTGCAGAAGCGGTACGGGGGCTTCATCGGGGTCCGCAAGTCGGCGAGGAAGTGGAACAACCAGAAGAGGTTTAGCGAGTTCCTGAAGCAGTACCTGGGCATGTCACCCCGCTCCAGTGAGTACGACATTGCCGGCGGCATCAGCGAGCACAACGAGATCTAACGGAGACCCGCGCTGCCCGGCTAGGTCCGCCATGGCCAAAAAAGTCAACCCTCTACCCCTCTCCTCCTCATGTCCATGGGTGCAAATTAAAAAGGGAGTCAAACAAATTAATTTGGAAATGGCAAATTAAGAGACCAGGGATGCTGAGGTCGGCATCTCGGCATCCGGAGGGTGTGCGGGGAAAGGTCCTTTGCTGTCAGCTTCTCCCTGCCGGGGAGGATGGGCACAGAGGTGCTGTCCTCCACACCAAGTAGCTCGAAGGGTGGTTCAGCACCCCCCCTCCAAAGCATGTACAAATCCCCTAAAATGAATTCAGATTTATTGTAATTGAAAAATGAAAATAAAATTGAAAATGGAAAGATTAAAAGAACTTTTAAAAATTCAAAACTAATCCGAATTTTTACAGTGTGAATAAATAATTTTTTAAAGAAGAAAGTGAAATTGCTTTTTTAAAATGGAAAAATAAAATGCAAAAATAAAAATGAAAATGAATTTCAAAAAGTGAAAAGTAGCTAACACGGCTAAATTAAAAAATAAAAAAGAATATAAATATTTAAAAATAAAAAAGAAACTAAATTTTAAAAACTTGGAAAATTAAACTAAATCTGAAAAAAATGAAAATAAAAAGTTTATATTTTTAACAATTAATTCTCTAAATTGTTTAAATGGAAATAAAATAAATAAGAAATTAAAATAAATATAAATTAAAATAGCAAATTAAGTTAAAATAAAGCACAACCTCTTCCATTCAGATATTAAATAATCCTCCCCTAACACTCCAGCTCAATGTTCCCGAACTGAGCAGTGGGTTGAGCCCCTGCCCTTGGGAGCAGCGTGTTCCCTCCACCCCTCTTGGGGTGCTCGCAGCCCCCTGCCACTCCAGCTGCCAAACCCGATCCCCTTCCCTATCTCCCCAAATAGTAAATTTGGGAGGATTTTAGGTTTTTCCACTTTTTTTGTTTCTTTTTCCTTTTTTTCCCTCCTCTGGGTGGCATCTCCCTAAATTAGGGGATGTACCCCTGACCCCGCAGCCCCTGGGGAGCCCCTGCTTCCTCCATGCGGCTCAGCTCCTTTTTTTTTTTTTTTTCTTTTTTTTTATTTTTTTAATTATTTTTCCTTTTTTTTTTTTTTTATTTTATTTTTCCCCCTTTTTTTTTCCCTTTCCTTTCTCTATTTTTTTTTTTTTATTTTTTATAGCGTTCCGGCACCGCATCCCAGCACCTTCCGCCAGGCACAGGCAAAACTAACCCTGCTCCTGTCCACCCCAGCAGCCTCCATCCTCCCTCTGACGGACCCCAAAGCGCTTCAGACTCGCATGCGGGCAGAAAAATCACTTTGCTCTTCACTCACTAAAGCCAGATTTAAGCCGGAACCTGACGAATTTCGGCCTCCACCGGTGACGGGAGTGAGATGCCGTGGGGAGGGTGGGAGAAGAGCACGGGGGAGCGGGTGGGAATTTGAGCAAAATAAGGAAAAAAAGGTGAATTTTGAAGAAAATTGGATTTTGGGTTGTTTTCTTTTTGCGTTGGCCGCTGTCAAAAAGCCACCTGGGATCCAGTGAAAATCATCCCATCTCACACTCCTGGTGCCTTCCCAGCAGTGGTTGGCATTCCCTATTTGGGGCTTACTGCTTTCCATAGGATTTCCTTTCAACTTTTCGGATGGAGGATGCAAAGGGGTCACATCCCATTGGCCTCCATCCCTGCACATCCAACTTGATGGCTACCACAGCAGTGACCAGCTCCAACCCCTGCACCCAGAAACCACCTGTAAATGTCTGATTTTTTCCATTTTTCCCTATTTTTTTTATTTTCCCCCATTTTTAAAAGTGTTTTCCTTGCTTTTTAAAGCCTCTGGGGTTGACTTCTTTGCTCAGCACCACCAACCATGCACGCATCCTCCTCACATCCCCCCCTTGGCATGCATCGCGTCCCAGTCCCCGCACCAGGATGTGGTTTTTCCGTGTCACTCCTAGGAGAATCGTCGGAGCCAACCCGTTCTCCTGCCTAATTTACTCCCCTCCCCCCCCCCCCCGTCAAAACAAAATAAGACAATAAAAGCATATCCTGGGAATGCCTTTGCTCGGATCTCACCCACAGCGCTGCCCTTCACTGTTTGTACAGAACAAATAGAATATAATAATCCCTATGGAAAAGAAAAAAAAAAAATGGAAAAAAATCCCAAGATCTTGTTCTTTTTAATTGTTTCATACAAAGATTTCTCCATTAAACTTGTACATAGCAAAAGGATTAATAAATTAGTTTACTGTTTCTACGATACTATTGCGACTGGCGACCGTCAATGCCTGTGGAGCAGGTCCCTGCTGTGGCCTCCTCTCTTCCAGACATGGGGGATGCTGGATCACCCTGCTCCTCTGTGGAATAATTTGGTTTTAGGGGGTAAAAAGGGGAGATTTTGGTACATTTGTGGTATTTGCAAAGCAAGATGGTGCAATCAGCACTTGAGAAAGTGGTGGTGTCACACACATGCCCCTTAACCAAAAATCAGATGGATTGGGGAGTTATTGGGGGTGAAAAAAGGGATTTTAGGGTTTTAGAGAGAAAAAAGGAATTCCTACCTGGCTCCATCCCACCCACAACCCTTTTCCATAGGGATAATGAGGGCACCTGCATCCACAGCCTCCAGCGTCCCCAGCCCAGCTGGAAATCAGGGGGGTTCTGCTCTCAGAAGCCCCCAGATTTGGGAAGAGGAGTGAGATCACCACAGCCCACAGTCCCTTCCTCTCTCCACTTTATTTTCCCCTTTCCCATTCCTTTTTCACCTCCACATGCATTAAAAAAAACAATAAAATCAAGTTATCAAGGGGGTTTTGCGTTAAAAAGCAACTTCTCAACATCAGAAGGCCCTGAGACTCTGCTGAGCCCATCCTGCACATAACCCACACTGGTCTAGCACGTATCAGGTTCAAAAGTTGCTGGATTTAGGGTATTTAGGGGAAAAAGCACAACAAAAGAAGGATGCGCAGCAGCTGTCGCCGCGGAGAACGGGCAGACACTGCTATCTAGTGGTGCCAGTAAGGATTGTGCCAAGACGATTCTCAGGCTGAGGCTGAGCAGCCGCGGAAAGTGCTGCCACTGCTGTATTGGGGGACACGGGAGCACCCACTGACACTGGGGCTGCAAGGACAAGGCAGAGCCAACGAGGCATCAGGCAACTTTTCTTTTTATTTCTTATAAAATATATTTCATATTGCTGCTGTAAAAATTACATTTCACATTTTCATTTTTTTAACTTTTTTTTTTTTTACCCTCTTTTTTCTTTTGTGTTTTTTTAACAATAAAAATAATACTCAGAAGACAGCTAAAAAAGCTTCAACATGACAGAAAATTCACTCGACCCAGCACCGCCCCTGCTTGGCCAGTGGCACGGCCACAAGGCCAAGTGTGCCCTGTGACAGGACCCTGCGGTCCCCACTGAAGGCAGCAGTGACAACGTGGTGTCACCCTGCACCGAATACACTCGCTTTGCCAATTGGGGTCCAGCTCCACTCCCCCTAGCTGTGTATCCCAGCAGAGAGGGGGAGCAGCCTCTAATTAGTGCCCAATTAAGAGGTTCTTATGTACATACATATACAGGCTCTGAGGGACAGCCATGGGGATGAGAGAAAACTCTCCACACGGGATTTAGGTGTTGCGGTTGGGGCTGAAGAGTTCTCTTGAGATCAGCGAAACTCAAGTGTTGGGAGGGAAAGTCCAATGGCTGGGAGGTGGCTGGAAGCAAGTTAAAAAATAAAAGGGAAGGGAAATAATAAGGGGGAAAAATATTTATAAAAATATATATCCAATGCCAACCATCCCGGTGGAAGCCTGCTGTCACTTCTGCAAAAATACAAGGGTTTTCTGCTTTAAAGTGTAAAAATTCCCAAATATTCCTAAACCAGAAGGGACAAAAATGAATACCAACCCACCCTGCACCAGTTTCTCCATTAAAAATAAAAACCCAGCAGGAAAGCACTGTGAGCACTGGGGACAACCCTGCTCAGCTCTGTCCATACCGCAGCAGCCCTTGGAAAAGCAGCTGTACCCGCACCCCTGATAAAATGGCATCAAGCTCCAACGCTCCGATGCCAGGTCAGCACCACTGCTGGGCAGGAAGTGTTGTGTGCAGCGGGACGAGGCTGTGCTGCACCTCCATGGCTTGGTTTGACAATTCCCAGAGTGACTGAGCTGGGACCAGCAGGAGCTGAGCCATGCTCTGCCAACGCAGCCAGAGACCCAGCTCTGCCCCATCTCATTTGGGGCGGAAAGGGCATAAAGAGGAAGGAACAGAATCTCTGGTCCTGCCTGGTCTCTCTGTGTTGCAGAGGCAAAGGTGGGCTGAGGAATGCACAAATCCACCCTTTTCCTTTCTTTTTGATTCTGCTGTTTCAAGCTCCATTTTTAAAAATATCTGAAATACAGTAACACAACGAGGTGCTGTGTGGATTTCATAAAGCACCAACTTGCTTCTTGAGAGCCACTAGCATCACCAAAACCCTGCACCCCGACATCCCAGTGCCCTTCCTGGAAGGCTCGGCACACATGCTGACAGAAGTGGGAATTGCTTTTCTGACATTTCACTCCTAACACCGCGGTCCAGCAAGGATGGGAGCCTGAACAAGCGGAGCAAAAACCTGGGATTGGAGCCAGAGTATCCAGAAACACCCAGGGATGGAACCCCGCAGGGTCACTCCCTGCCTGGGGAGTTTCCCTCTGGCTTTCCAGTGGCCATATTTTGCATTGGCCAGCTGGATACCAGAGAGATCAGGCTGCAGGATGAGACACTGTTTACATGTACAGAAGTAGAAACAAACAACAAAAAATATCCAAATGCATCGCCAAGCACCAGGAATACATATAAATGGATGTCAACCCACTTCACCTGCCCATCTGATCCCTTCAGCAGCAGGGCTCATGATGATCTGGGAAAAATACCGGACTCTCCCAGTCACCTGATTCACTTCTATAAGAAAGTTGGGTTGTGGCACGGTCCTTAAAACCAACCCAGGCTCAAGCTGAGTGCATGGATTGCTCTCGGCTCGATGGCTGCAGATTAGAGACTGTGATTATCAAAAACGCAGCAAAAAGTAATACAAATCCAAACAGCTGCTGATCCCAGCAAGGGGAGAAAACCAGTGATGGGGAATCTGGCTAAAGGGCCACAGGCATCCCAGTCTGACACCAAGCATGATGCTGTGCCAGTGCTGCTGGTGGAACAGAGGCAGCAGCAACAGTGACAAGAAAGCACCAGCAGTTTCAATTGGGTAAATATAGATTTTAAAGGATGGAAGTCAGAAAACTGACTTCCCCAAGGCTCGATGGGATTTAAAAGCCAATATCGAAGTGTTTGGCCTTCCTAGTCCTCCCAGCTGCCTTTACTGGTGGAATCATTAATTTACAAAAGAGTAAAATTGCTCAACCTCACTTTGAAACACACCACAACCTGGATTTGTCACGGAGCTAAACAGACTTACAAAGCCTAAAATGTAGGTTTTGCCTTAAAAAGTCTTCTAGTTTTCCTGATTAAAGTGTTTTGGGCTTTTCCCCCCTTCCAAGAGATCTCCAAAAAGGACAGTCAGTGGAACTGACTGGAAGCAAATGCAGGCTCAAACCACAGGTGCGATGTGACCCAAACAAAGACCACATGCATGTGGGGAAAGAACCCTCCAACCCCTGTCCCAAGAACAGCTCCCGCCTGGCTTGCAGCAACCCAATGGCATTTTCTTTCTTAAAGCTAGAATCATTACAGACCCCCTCCCTTAAAGGGTACAAGAGATTTGCACTTTTATAGGTAGTAAAAGGACACAGAAAGCTGCTCAATGCCTCACCCCAGCCATGCTGTGGTAGTTTGGGAAATTTTAGGGCTGATCTGGGAAATGCAGGAAGGTCTTTGGTCCCCAAATCACCTACAATCTCCCATGAACCCTGAGGAACCAGCTTCCTTCTCTCCCAGCCCCAGCTTTTACTGTACAAAAGGAGATACTCTCCAGGTTTAAAAAAAAAAAAAAAGAAGAAAGTTGGAAAATGTTTCTTAAAAACAGAGCAGACCAGCAGATGTACAATACACATGAGGAGGAATTTACAGGCAGCTCTGGAGGTGTCTTCTGGGGTTGCAAGAGATACCTCCAAGGTCCCTGGTTGCAGCAGTGAGGGACTTCGGTGCTCCCAGGTAGGAGCAGGGGAGGGCCGCGGCACCGTGGTGCTGCACTCAGTCCAGGAAGCGCTGGCAGGCTTTTTTCCACCGGCAGGCCGTGCACCACTGGTCCCGGTGCTCGATGCCATAAACCTTACGGCACTTTTTGGCTTCACCACGGACTTTCCTGCAAAAGGGGGAAAACAAGAAATAACATTTCTCAACTTGTTGCAGATACCTTCATGTATTGAAGGGGTAAGGCTCTGGAACAGCAGCTGAGCATCGCTCCATTACACCTCAGCAGAGCTGCAAGAGAGGACCCCTTCGCTGATGGGCTCCACCTCTGCTCCCCTCTGGCCAGAGGGACCTCACCTGGTGCTGATAGACACCCTGGGCGGCGAGGCGACAATCAGGTGGGACTTGAGCATCGGCGTTGGTGGCTGGGGTTCACTGAAGCTGAGGGACCGGCTTCTCACCTGTGGGAAATTGGGTGTTAAAGGGCATGCAGAATGATGCAGTCCCCCTGCTGTGTGGCCCCTGAGTGCTGCAAAGGGACAATGGGAGATGTGTCCCTGGTCCCGGAATCTGGATGCTTTAAGTGAGGAGTGATAAAGCAAAGACAAGGTCTCCCTTCATCTCCTAGCCCAACCTTGCCCCCAAACAAGATGAAGGGGAAACACATGCAGGACTCACCGGTGACAGGGACGGGAGGGTTGAGGTGGCAGTGGCCCAGCTGATGCTGGTGAAGATGTGAGGGGACACTGGAATTTGGATCGAGGGCAATGCCTGCGGGGGAAAAGAGGGATCAGCATTTGCCTCAGGGCTCTCCCCCCCTCCACTTCTTGTGTGTGGCCCACAGGCATTCATCTCCCTGCAAAGACCAGTCTAGAGCACCCACAAACAGCAAGCCTTGAGGTGGGATGGAAATCCCCATGCAAGCTCTCCTCCAGTGCTAGATCCTGTTAACACAGGGGATGTCACATCCTTTCCCTGCGACAGGAATGGATACACCAGCCGCTTATGGATCTATATACCTTGTCCCTGCACTAGCTGGCAGCTCCAGAAGAGCACTCTACTTTCAAGAAGGCTCTACAATGAGGACCACTGGTGCAGGGTGCCCGCAAGGCCACCACTCCAGATGCCCAGATTTCCTGTGCCTCAAAGCTTGTGCCCTCTGCAACAAGTGTGTAGCAGAGACGTGCAGGATCCGGCACGGCTGCATTCCAGCCCCGGTTATCTGCAGGCAGAAGGGCGTGTTGCATACCAGCAGGGGGTAACTGCAGGGGAGCAGAGGCCGGCAGCTTCACCCTGGCCTGGGAGCTGTGGCAGGAGCACATAAACCACTCAACCAGGTGTTAATGAACCTGACTGCTCAAGGGCTGAAGGGCAGCCAGGCTCCAGATGCTGTTACACTGGCATCAAAGCCCCTCCAATGTGGAAGTGGCAATGAAATGTCCCTGCTGCAGCAGGAACTTGCAGCAAAACCAGGATCATGACCTGTCCTTTGCCAATATTTCGGGAGATGACCCATCCCCAGGAGATGCCACCAGCTCACCTGGTAGGCGTGATCCGCCTGGATGTGCCAGAAGGAGCTGGGGGCAGACTGGCTTAGGGCACTGCTGGCCAGGGCAGGCTCCAGCACTGGCTGCTCCACCAGCAGCGCCTCTGGCTTTGCCAGGGCTTGCTGGATGATGATGGGGGCAGATGTGGATATGGGGCTGGTGGTGGCAGCCACCTCTGGTGCTGGCTCTTCCTTCACCTGCACTTCAGTGTAGTAGAAATCCTCCTCTTGCTTCCGCTGGTCAGAGTCTGCACTGTCCCTGCCAGGAGGAAAGGGGAGCATCAGTGAAAAGGCAGCCCTGTTACCACCAAGGTGAGTGACCTCTGACTTCTTGGAGGGAGAGTGATGTTGCCTTCCCAGCCAGAGCAGCTCCACCTTCAGACTCCAGAATAACAGATCAGCTGTGATCAGCAAGTCACTGCCTCTGCAGCACCACCTCACACTTCCAAGGAAGATCAATACCTTTTCCTGGGCTTTTAAAAAAACTGGCATATTGACCAGGCACCACTGAAAATCCCCTGCTCATTTCTAATCGAGCTCACTTAGCACAGCTGCAGAGGAAGCCCCGAAGCTGACCCAGCAGGAAACAGCCCTGAAGACCTTTTGATTATTTTCCCAGCATGTTTATCCAGCCGGCACTGGATGGCAGTCCAGCACTGCCCACTGCACTGCAGCCATTCTATCCTGGCCTTTCCCAGAATGTTCATGTTTGTAAGGCAAGAGAGAAAAAAACCCACACTGGAGAATATGGACAAAAGCATGAGAAAACTGAGGTTGCGGTGCAGTGTCATAGGCCCACAGTAGGGGAGCACAGCAAAGTGATCCCCACACCCTCACCACCTCATGTTTTGGGGGAATTTAGAGATCAGGACAAAGCAAAGCAAAATAACAGAGGCAGCTGCCACCACACTGGCACATAGGTGCCCATGCCAGACACAATGGCCACAGGAGGCACAGCTTTCTGGCTGGCGTCTCTTGCAAAACCCAGTGGGGCTGGTGCCTGTCTGCATCTGCCCAGGGTTCACAAGTGACCTGAACTCTCCCAGTAAAAAAATGCACACCCAAGCTGGGCAGTCCCAAAGCCCAAACGGTGCTCCCACACCTCCCCGAGAGCCCTGGGCTACGTAAAGGTGGGGACACATACAACAGTGGTTCTTGTAACATGGATGAGAACTGCCAAACTCAGGGCACAGAGGCCACTATCTCTGACATTGAGGATATTTGCTGCAGGAATTACAAATTACACAGCAGCAGGACCTGTGGTCAGGGAGAGATTAAGATCTTCGCCTTACCCAAGATGCTGGGTCTTGACGTGCCGCTTGATGCCGACGATAGAGCGCAGGACCTTGCCGCAGCTTGGCCAGAGGCACTTGTACATCACCTTCACCGAGTTCTGGTGGAGAAATAGCCTATGTCACTCTCTGCCCAGTAGCAGCACCCTCTCTATGGGATGCCGGCTCAGCTAGAGCTGCCCCACTGGTGCTGGGACCCCCTGCCACAGCAGCAGTACCTTTCTCTTGCGTGGAGCAGGTTCATCAAGGAGAAAGGGGTCAGAGTCGGTCTCAAAGCCGTCATCCACCTGGGGAGAGCTCAGGCCCTCACTGGAGTACTTGGGGCTGCCTGCGGGGTGGGGGGGTGAAGGGGTAGAGATGTCGCTGCCCCCACTCCAGTGCCCACTAGTGGTGCTGCTGCCGCTGTCCGAGACATCACCACTCTCCTTCCATGGATCACACACTGCTCGTGAGGCTGCAGGGAGGGGACACATGCGCCACCATCAGCTCAGGGCCAACCAACGGCCCCCCAAGGGCAGAGACCAGCCCTGAGCCTGATCACTCACAACAGCAGTTCGCCTAAAATGATTTATTTTGTTAAAAGCTGGCAAGGTGAAGCCCTTGCACTTTTGCTCAGTGCCAGCTCCCAATTATTAGTCGTTTATCCCTTGCTTCCCCTCCCCACGCTCCTTGGCATCAGTGCAATCCTGTGGGCACAGCCAGCACACAGCGAGCAGCCAGCACCAGGGCATGCACATTTCCCACGGCTCCAAGAAGTTATTTTTATCCCGCTGGCTGGATTTGACCCCTCGGGAATGAAACTGCCTCTAAAAAAAGGAGCGCCCAGGCGGTGCTCCCCGGCGTGGGACTCCTGCGCGGGGCTCCCAGGTCCCCTGGGACGGCTGTGGAGAGCAGGGTTACCCACACCATGCTGCCAGAGGCATCACAGCTCATTCGGTCCCAACTGGTGCTGACACCTGTGGGCTCTGCCATGACCCTGATGCTGCTCCCCAGCCACCTCCAGCCCAGCACCATTGCAGTGCTGGCAACTCTTCAACAACAGGAATAAAGAATGAATGCAGCCAGCAAGAGCCCCAGCACTGAGATCCAAATGGCTCAGCATGTTTCTCCACATCTCCTTTTCTTTCAGATGTTTTTTCTTTTATATATATGTATATTTTTAAAAGCATACTCACAGGGGATGCCGCTCTCGCCAGCGGGAGGGCTCTGCACCACAGGGCTGCAGGAGAGGCTTGTCAACACCATGGCTGCCACCATCTCATCCATTTCCACAGCAGCATCAGCTTTCCTGCATCAAAAGGGGAGAGATGTGATACGTGCCAAGGAAAATGCAGAGAAACAGACCAGGTATGACCCACCAGGTACCCAAAGGGCACCAACCTGCAGCAGCACAGGTTCACTCCCACCACCTCCCTCCATAGACTGACTCATTTTCAAGTCACTAGGAAGGATGTTTTCTTCCCATTTGGAGGAAAAAAAAATTAAAATCCCCTTAATCCTAAATTTAACCATGCTCTGGATAATCCCATGCTGGGAAGGCAGATATATCCTCAGCATCACCACTCGCTCTGTTGGCATAAAACCAAGCGTGAGCACTGCCGGAGCTGCCTAGAGTCCCTCTCCCACCTGAGTGAAATCCCACCAGCCAAAGGCACAAACCTCTTGGGCACATCGATATTGCTGGACACAGATCTCTGCAGCGCATCAGCAGGGGTGGGACCACCAGCTGCAGGCAGGGTAGGGGGCTGGAGTGTGCCCGGCTGCATGTCCTGTACCCTCCAGCACGCCTGCAAGCCCTGCTCTGGCAGCAGCACCTTCATCTTGTCACTCAGTGGGTTGTGCTGCTCCACAAGGCCAGCACACTCCTGCCCGTTGTAGGTGATGAGGACCTGAAAATGACATGAGAGGGGGTTTGCTGGTGCCACCTGCTGCCCTGCTGCTGCTGGAGGATGTCCTGCCACAGCACAAGCAAGCCTTTGCCGCTGCAGAATTCTCCCTCTTTCTCCTTCTCAGGCAGAAGGGGCCACACAGGGCTTCAGGATGAAGCCAGAGCCTGTCATGCAGAGCTTGGACTTCAGACTGCTCTCACAGGAAACCAGAGGCCTGGCCAGGGTTCATCACAACCCCACCACCAAGAGAGGTGCTCTTCCCAGGCACAATCTCCCTGACTCGCCATCCCAAGTTGAAGGATTTCCTGAGCCAGTATCAACCACCTCTGAGTGTCGTGACTCCGGGTGGACTTTTCTCCAATGAATTTGTCTGCTTTGGTTTTGTTCTCATGCCATCCTACTGCAAGGAGTCCCACAGTTATTACACACCCTGTCAATGTATGTAGATTAAAAGGCATAGGGGGCCAGGGGAACAGAGGTTTCCCAGCTGAAGTGATCCTGAATGCATGCCTTGGTTCCTCCAGTCTCAACTCCTCAGGCAGGGGAAGGACATGTGCAAACCTCACCTCATGCCCTTCTTCAGAGTCCCAAACTCCTCCTGATGGGCAGTTTTCCACCACTACCACCCATGAACCTATTTCTGTTACTGGAAATGTATCTGGATGAAAGACACTACATGTGTCTCTGCCTATTTATAGGAATATCTCTTCATGGAAGTGCCATGGGTGTTGTACCAAGCAGCCAACATGGGATGGACACACACTCCCATACCCTGAGTGGGGAGGAGCACGTGAAACCATCTCAGAAGTGACCTCTAGCAGAAGCACCATGGTGGAAAAAGCCACCTGCGGTGAGACAAAGGTTACGGTGATCAGTGCAAGGATCAAGACGCAGAAGACCCTGGCCTTGCTTTTTGAAAACGAGCAAGACTTCTCCATGAACCACACACAGCACAAGCAGTCAACGTCCCTTCAGTTTTACAACCACCAGCACGGGTACCCCATTGCTATTTTTATGCTGTTCATAGCAGCAAAGCAAGCAAACAAAATCCTCCACAGTGGAGCACATAGGAGAGAACAACTCTCACTGTCCTGTGGTTAACGAACACGGGGCAGGAGGAGCCAGAAAACCAAACAGGGACCTTATTTACAATCCACTTCATGAGCTCTGCCCAAAAAATGTTTTGCAGTTTTGCAGGTAGCAGCCAAGAAACAGGCTCTACGTCTGCAGCTCACAGCTCTCCTTGAAAACTGTTGCTTGGCCAGCAATTAGCAGGAACTGCTCTGGTGGGATCAAAAATGAGTGCTGCTTCCTGTCCTAGCCAGCATCCTGGCCAAGGTACGGCCCTCAGGAGCCCATGGCACAACCAGTGCTGGGATCTAGCAGGACTACATGTTCTTTCTGGGTAAGCCACTGCACCTCAGTCTTACCTAAG
>JBCJKH010057873.1:7710-38869 GCA_039877255.1 Loriculus beryllinus
GGTGTCCCTGCCTGTGGCAGAGGGCTGGAACAAGATGAGCTTTAAGGTCCCTTCCAACCCAAACCATTCTATGATTGTTACTCTATGATTCATGTCTTCCTGCGAATCACTTCAGTGTTCTCTTGCCCTGTACTTCATCAAGCAGATAATGCTGTTGTTAACATATAAGGCTGTTGCTAAAATAGCTGTCCAAGTTCATATATATAGATTTATTAATTTACCATTTAGAATGAAACTTCTCAGAAAAACACAAAAGGATTTTCCATTTGCAGTGTCTCCATGTGACACTTTTTCTCTGATTCCTTCCCAGGACAACCCTGTCCTTTCATTTCCATTCTTTGGCCAGCAGTGAAACAGAGAAGGCGGCAGGCTGTGGCTGCTGAATTTTAAGTAGTTAGCAGCACAAGGGAATTGGAGCCGAGTCATCTGTTCATTAGGCTGATTCACTCTCCAGACACAATACCATGTTCATTTTGACACAGAAGCAAATTGATGCAAATTAGGTGAAATTAAGTTTAACGCCACTTAACGGACCCAGAAGCAGGTAAATGGCTGCTGGCTGTTTCTATTCAAATAGCACTGATGATACTGACTCTAAGCATTGTAAAACACCTGTTAGTTAAAATAAAAAAGAAATAAAATTAAGCCTGAAAAGTAATCTTAAGAGTTATTCTACAGAAAAATGGGATAGACACTGTTCAGGAAATTTCCTCCATACCTAACATTTTTAGCTTACACACCACACAAGGACTATAGATTTTACTGTTGCCTATGTCTGTGATCACCAGTGCATCATCCATATAATGGCTACGCCTTCCAATCCTCCCCCCCGGCTCCCTGGATCCAACTGAGCAGCATTTATCCCAGCTGCTTCAGTAAACACATTTGTTTCAATCCCACTGAAACAAGTCCACACTTTTCACGTAGCTGGTACGCTTCAATGGGAAGCTTATTTGTTTCCATAAACATCTGTCCATTATTTTATTAATCAAGGAAGAGAAAAATACACCCATTAAGTCATAGAATCATAGAATAGTTAGGGTTGGTCATTAAAATATCACGTGCTGTCTGAAAAGTTTCACAGGGAAACATATATTTTTGCAGTACAAATCTAATTTCTTTATAGTAGTTCAAACATAGTAAAGGAAACTGCTCCTTAAGTGATCTCAGACACAGAAATACCTGAATGTGAAAGCTCCAACTTTTCCTTCAGAAGCTATTTTACTCTGTAAAACTAAAGACAAAGCTGATCAGTTTCCAGGATTCAGCCTGTTCTACTCTGCCTGTTGTCTATTTACATGCCTGCACACCACTTAGAATCAGAATCACAGAATAGTTAGGGTTGGAAAGGATCTTAAGATCATCTAGTTCCAACCCGCCTGTCATAGGCAGGGACACCCCACACTAAACCATGTCACCCAAGGCTTCGTCCAACCTGGCTTTCAACACTACAAGGGATGAAACATTCACAACCTCCCTGGGCAACCCATTCCAGTGCCTCACCACTCTCACAGTAAAGAATTTCTTCCTTATATCCAATCTAAACTTCCCCTGTTTAAGTTATAACCCATTACTCCTTGTCCTATCACTCTAGTCCCTGATGAAGAGTTTATCTACAGCATTCTTATAGGCCCCCTTCAGGTACTGGAAGGCTGCTATGAGGTCTCCACGCAGCCTTCTCTTCTCCAGACTGAACAGCCCCGACTTTCTCAGCCTATCTTCAAATGGGAGATGCTCCAGTCCCCTGATCATCCTCGTGGCCCTCCTCTGGACTTATTCCAACACTTCCATGTCCTTTTCATGTTAAGGACACCAGAACTGCACACAATACTCCAAGTGAGGTCTCATGAGAGCAGAGTAAAGGGGCAGGATCACCTCCTTCGACCTGCTGGTCACGCTCTTTTGATGTAGCCCAGGATACGGTTGGCTTTCTGGACTGCAAGCACACACTGAAGTTCGCTTATGTTCATTTTCTCATCGACCAACACCCCCAAGTCCTTCTCTCCTCTGCAAGGCTGCTCTGAACCTCTTCACACCCTGGATTCACACCAGTGAGATCCAGTGTTTCATTAAAGCAAGCAAGAATTGCAAAGCTTGCTTTTTTTTATTTTTTTAATTTTTGTCTGTGTGTGTGTAAACCCAGCAATAACATTAATGCTAATATTGGAATTTAAATAGTCAGCCTTACAACAGTCAAACACGGATTAAAGATGCTTAGCTCAGTAGGAACAGTTAAATCTCTAGATCAAAATGAGATACTTCAGAATAAGAATAAATCTGTTGTAACTTTTCTTTTGATCCCAGGAAGATCTTGGAATGAATGGGAAGCTTATTCTTATTTTTGAGTAGTACAGAATAATTGATTTTTCTATGGGTAATAATTGAAAGGGTGTTAGCGGTAGTCTTGAAGGTCACAGACTAATAATATTATAATTTTAATATTTTACAGAAAATCATGCTGATGTTCTTATAAGTTCATTCCCTTCTACTTTAAAGAATATCTTTAGTAGTATATGATGCTCTTAACATTGGGCAAGTACATGTTTTGATTCCATTTGTTATAGTTTAACATATACTTTTACATATACTGCGTGAAGCACAGCAGTATGGAAGCACTTTTCATTTTATCTGTCTTAAGTTTTTGCATTTATTTTCATCTCATCTCACTTTGCTAAGGTCCTCAGAAACATTTACATTTTTGATCCTGTAATATTAATGAATCACATCAGCATCACATTATAAGTCAGTATTTCTCTCACCATCTCCACTGTACCTTGGCTTCCTCCCCACCCTGTTAGCTTATCTCACACCCACCCAAAGAGTTGTATTTATTTTATCAGTGGTGTTTAAATATGCTACTGTTACTGAGGGGTTAAGCAGGTAGGATGATTGCACTAATAAAAATTGATAAGTAGTCAGGTTATCCTTCCTAATTTATTGCCATGGCAACAGACAGCACATGTGGCTTGTTGCTGAAGAACAGAATGCTAATAATCAAATACGCCTTACCCAAATGAATATATAACACATCTTACTAGTACAGCACCTTGACAATGTATACATTACTGAACAGCAGCATGCATTAATTCTACATCTAAGTTACTTGATGCATATGCTCTTGAGAACAGGAAAAATGAAAAAGCACGTCTGCTACATCAAGACTGTTCATTAAAGTAATGTATTTTAAATAGTGTACACAGTGAAAGATCCAATTCTCCAACACTTATCTTGTTTATTTCAGTATGTGCTTGGTATACTAGAAAGATGCAGTAACGCGTAGTCATTGTGAGATTGCATGAATATAACCAACACAGCACAGGAGCTCAATTAAGCAATAATCTCTGGGAAAAAAATGGTCATTACTAGCAGTTAATGGTTGGTTTGTTAGTTAATGGCCCAAGGCAAAGCTGAAAGCTGTTAAGCCACTAACAAACTGGTTGTGAATTATGGCAACGATTGTTTCACTGGGGATTTTCCCCACTATTATATATTACATTTGATAGCATATGATAGGAAATAATGTACTTTTAAAGACAGTAGCTGTTACATAAGCTGTTACTGGAAATATCAGGTGTTCCAAGGAAATAATTGATTTTTTACCATTGAGGAGGAAAAATATGCACTCTTTTACGCATATATGTAGTATATATATTATACATGTATATTCATAGAATCATAGAATACAAGGTTGTAAGGGACCTCAAGGATCATCTGGTCCAACATTTCCAGGCAAGCATGACCTAGGCTAGATGTCCCAGCAAGCTGTCCAGCCAAATCTTGAAAGTGTCCAGTGCTGGGAAATCATTGTTTAATTTGGGAAATGCATTGTTGCATTGGGTTTGCACCATAACATCAGAATTAATTTCTTCATCAGTGTTGCTTTCTATTAAAGGACAAAGGTCTTGCTATAACCAGAATAAAGCCCAAACTTTTGAGGCTGCAGACAGTTATGCTGGGGAATGTAATGTTGTGTCTATTTTATCCCAAAGCTTCATTACATCAAAATGGACATTTTGCTCTTGGAAATTGTTGGGATGCATGTGCAGACTACTTCCAGAAGGCAAATGGGTGATGGGATTTTAATCAGCTTCCTGGAGATTTAAAAGTATCTTGATAAACTGAAATGGTTGGTGAAAATTGCCATGATGTCATAATAAAGCAGCTTCACAATGAATCTGAGGTGAGGCAATTTCAGATAAGACAGGGAGCCATAAAACTGTCATGAACGTAAAGCAAACTATATTTATGTAAAAGTACCATATATTCATTCTGAAAATTTTCATGAGTGCAGTGTTAGATCATGTATTTAGATGCTGGTGTAGGTAGGTTGTTAATTCTAGGAAAGGTGAATTTGGGCAAATTGAGTTCTGGTGTTAGCTCTACTTGTAAAATAATTTTGACTTACTTATGAAAACCAAAAAAAATCTTCCAAGGATTTGCCAAGCATGAAAATTTCCCATAAGATCCTCAAAGAATGAGAATTTATATAAGAACTTCAGAACTATTATTCATTTTTGAAAATTATTCTTAAACATGTATATATATATTAAAATTTGCATATCCATGCATAAGCATGCACACCCATAAAAACACAGGACTATATAAGAAACAACAATGCAAAGATCTTAATTGTTATAAAAATTAAAGAAATTATCTCTCATATGTGCATATGGACTGAACTCAGCTTTGGCTTCTTTTTCCAATTTTTTTTTAACAAACAGGACCCCTAGCACCATACAGCAAAATAAAGAACCACTGCACTGCTTAGTCTCTTTGTAATCTAGGCTCATTTCTCAAAACTGGCAATATTCTGTCCTTCCTGTGACAAGTTGTCCATCAAAGCTTTCAACCTGGGCTTTATGATAATTTTCTTTCTTTTTTACAAGGTGCTTGAGCCCCATGAGTGAGATCTGCTTCTCTGAGCAGGAGTTACTGGAATTGCAAAGGAAGTTGCTGTGTTTTAGGATCTCTTGCAAGTCTGAAAAACAAAGTAACTGAACTAATAGACAGCAGGGGGAGAAAAGGAAAGACTCATTTTTTTAAGCTATTGAATACCCTTATGAATACTTGTATCAAGGAAAAATTTAAAGCTCCTGGGAGATACCAACCAAGTTCTATATATCACGTTCAATCTGATGTACCATTGAGAAAAAAGCAAGGCCACTGGGCTGAATCACAAAGCCAGTCAAGCATACTTAAAATAGAGGATTGAGAGACTATCTCTAACATATCCTATGAGAATGCACAGCACTACTACATGTTCATGCTACATAAGACTTTATATTGGGCTCAAAATGTCAGAAACTGCAATTGTGTAATTACTTGAAATTGTACTACTTCCCAAGGTTTTTGATGTAGGAAATCGATGATGTGAAATCTACAGGTTTAGGTGACTTCACTCAAGGTTTCCTGATAGTGGACTTCCAAATCATCACAGTCAAGAGCTGCAATTACAAAATTACTGTTAGCCACCTCAGGGCTACCCATATCAACTGACCAGGATTAGATTGGAATGTTTTATCAGATGTTAGCAATCTTTATAAATCCCTGACTCACTCATCTAAGTACTAAAGCGAATATGCCTGTTTTTCAGTGAATGATTGTCGAATAAAGAAATCTATATTATGTGGACTGAACTGCATCAACTCTTAAATGAACTTTGGAGTTGTAGCTACTTAACTTCATTTAAGTGGCTTTTGGAGATAGGAACTTTGAGTCATTGATATTTTCTGTTTATGGCTTTGCTTAGACATCAAGGGTTAAATCCATGTGGGTTGTAGGCATTACAAGGACGCGTGCCTAAAATGGGGTGGTTCTGCAGGTTCTTCACAATGTATAGGAAGAGCTTAATGTTTAAAAGAGGAGAACAGGAAAGTAATTAAATAAGTTGAGCACTGCTGAAGCCAATCAGCAGGAAATTATGAGAAGAACTTGGGACACTGCAAAAAGTCCTACACCAGGTTGCAAAGCGAATAAAGGAAGTCTCCCTCTGTAAATGAGTGTGTGAAACCTTTCCCTGTTCCAGTTTATTTTCCTGATATAAGTGAACTGGAACAGCCTTTTTGTTCATGTAAAACAACATACAAAAGTATCTAACCTAGTTAGGAGTGTTCTTGTATGACATTAAAAGACTCAGGTTTAGATCCCTCTTTGGAATTGGTTTCTTCACCTGTGAAGCTAAATATCTTACTGCTTTCATTATACTCTCTGCTAGATGTCAAACCTCAGAATAAACTAGAATAAATGAGATCTTTCACAATCCAGATGACCACTCTAACCATTGAATTATTGACTAAAAGCAGACACTCATTTTCATATTTGTCTTACTTCTCTGTTCTTAAGGCTCGAAACTAACAACCAGCTTTGACTTTTTTGACTCTTGTGAAAAATGAAGTGGAAGAAACTTAGATTTCAAGAAACTTTATGGATGTAGACACCTAGTGTATCAGTTTGAGAGCTGAGCCCTTCTCTGTATACAGCCGCAGATCTTTGCTGTCCAAACATAAAATAAAAAGGCAGTCCTACACCCTGACTTGATGCATGTGGTGCTCTTTATAGTTCTACTAGAAATGATAGCTAGAAAGATTTTTTTAGAAATACTAAAACATTAATAAGACTGGTTCTCATTTTCAGAACCATTGAGCAATTACAAAAATGTGCTAAAGCTACTGAGCAACAAGTGCACAGGACCTCTGAAAAATCACTCCCTTAGTGTTTGTAAAGCACTTTCATGGCTAGATATTCTGTATTAATGTTCAGTATGATTGCTGCTATGTGTACATTATATTGGCTCAGTTGATTCAGATCATGTCTAATCAGCATTTTTCAAATAATTCCCCTCTGTGTCTGGAGAGGAAATTAAATGAGAAAGTCTTCTGTACATCTGAAGGTATTTTGTCTTAGAGTTTGAGAAAACGTAGAGTCAGACATGAGGACAGGGTGGAAAGGGTTGTATTTGTCAGAAGACAGCAGCCTTAGTCAGTAAACTGTTCGAACAGCAGTGAGAAATGGGAGTGTGAGAGCCATATGTACAGAAAGTATCAAAATAGGGTTAAGAGAAAGAGACAGAAACATGACTTTGTAAATGGGAAGGGATAGGTAAAAAGCAGGAAGCTGAGGAAACAAAAGAGTGGAGGCTGGAGGCAGGGGGAATAGGGCCTTTTGGTGTGAGAAGGGTGGGTGCTGAGGAGAAATTAAGCAATCAGAAATCATTACAGAACTGCCTGCACAACCTTAATTTTGCACTCTTGTGCATGCACATTGTGAGTCTATCTTTTGTTACATGATCTTATGCTATTTTTTTCCCCAGGACGGACCATGTCCTGGGGAGGATTCAAAGGTGTGCAGTGGGGGAGACAGCTGTCACGTGGCATGGGGCTGAAGGAAGAGCTGCTGTTCTTGGGCGTAGGACTGGATGGAAAGCTATTCCTGACCTACCAAATCTGCTCTTGGCTGAAATAAACCAACACCATTTGAACATAATCCTGACAGTGTCAGTAATGAGAATTTCAGACTAAATCTTGTGCATTTTTTTCTCAGAATACACTCTGTGATGTAAGAGTTATGGGGTAAAGACCTTGGCTTCTTAGTGAATGAAAAGCATTTTAATCCCAGGCAGTTCTGAAATTCACAGCTCAGGAGAATTCAGGGATCAATACTGAGAGCTGGGTTTCAATATACCTCAGAGTGCAACAACATGACACCCAAAGTCACACATCAGCAGAGGGTAGGCATGAATATCGAATAGATATCCATTCAGTAAATATGGTTTGCCTATATTATGCAAAGATGTTGTCAAATCTTTTTTAAATGCTTTTGGAAACATGCGGATCAACAGTGATTCTAGGTGACTCTAAAGTGGGGAGAGAAAAACAATGCAACTTTTCACTCATCAAGTAGACATGCAGGTGATGATAATAGAGGCTCTAGCCTCCCTAGTTCTTTCACTAAGTTCAGTCTCTGAAAATAATGCATTGAAGGGTAAAATGGTTGTACAGGCAGGTTAGGGTTTGGGAACTGGTGTGATGAAATGCAGAAGATGGAAAGGGGAAACAGATCTAAATAGACAAACCATTTAATATGACATATATGTGGAAATATCCAGCGTTAAACATCTGTGAGTTTTGAATCATGAACTCTCCATCCTGCTCTTCAGTCTTCCTCCAGTAACTGATGTCTGCTCTTCATAGACCAAGGTGTGATGGTGCAAAAATGACTTAGCAATGTTCAGAGGTGATTCCAGTGACGATCTTCTTTCCTGCATCCTTCACCTCTCTGTCTCAAACTGATACAGGGATCCCAGTACTTCTTATCCCCATTTTTTTTTCTTTCTCAAATTTTCCACAATCACCTTCATTCTCTTCTCACAGTTCACACATCTTTCTGCCTTACTCAGATTCCTATGTTTCCAAATTATAGTAGAGAACTTCCCACTTTCTTCCTTCTGCCCAGAACTGGCTGGTATAGTGTTACACTACCAGCACAAGAGAGATGTTCTCAAACCTTCTCTTCGGGAAAATGGCAGGTCTTGACTTTTGAGCAGCCAGAATTGGAAGAGAAGCCCTGCTAGATTGCACAATACCTGGTTTTGGTGGAATTGTCAAATAATTCATTGGCATTAATTTAAGCAATCTCTGTTGATTGAGTTACTAAGATTTAAGTACACAATTTGGGAGATTTGAGAAAAACAGCTAAAATATGGAAAAGGAAACATCACCTATGGAAAGTTCATTTGTCACAAGTTTTCACTTCCCTGCTCCAAACCCCATAATTTTTAGAGCTTATGAGTGTGCATGTGTGCATGTGTGTGTGGTTTAAATAATAATCTGAGAATAACAAAAGTAACTTCTTGAAAGCACCTGCAATTGCTAAAATCTTACAAAGTTTTAAGCAATTGAAGAAAATGTCTTATAGTGGGAAGATGGTGATATCTATGCCAACTATAATTACAAAATTGCATAGCAATGAGTCTATGTAAGCATACTGATGAACATGATATGAGCATCTACAGTATATAGGAAGATAGAAAGAGACACACACAGCAGGGAAGTTAACAGCTAGTTTCTCCCAAAAGATGAACTGAGATTATTAGCCAAGATTTTTGAGAAGTTTTGACAGTCTTTTACAGTATATTTTTGAACTGGAAAAAATCTCTCATTCATCTTTAGAAGATGTATTTAAAGCTAAGTAATTAATTAGTACATGAATTTCTGTTGCCGTAAGAATCAAATACCTCAAAACCAAAGCTGAAATGTGACAGAGGAGAAGGTGGGACTTAGCAGGAGAAGGAAAATAAGCTATGGTAAATATTGAATTTGGATACAATAATGTTAGATAAGGAGAGAGAAAAAAGGTGATAAAGCTTGGAGAACAGCTGGCACCTGATTGCACTTTCTGGACAAGTTTTGACCTTGGGAGACTGAGACTAGAAAATGGGAGAGAAAGGAGGGAGTCCTGAAGAACAGGAGGCCAAGGCTTAAAGGTGTGAGGCAGATGGGCTTATCTATTGAGACAAATATACAAGCTGTAAGATACTCCTTTTAAAATAGCATTAAAGTAGCAAAGTCACACAAAAAAAGCTTAGAAAATTCAGAGACAGCAGTAACCTGTGCAAGGCCAATTTCTGTGGAGCTAACTCCCTGGGAGCTATGCTGAGTGCAGCAAGCCTCCAGGACTATGAATGGGAGCTCTGGGGAAATCATAATCTTTGAGAGTGATCATCTAAGTAATCTGTATCACTCGTGGTTGGAGCAATGTATGTATTTTACTTCTTATCATCACCTCATACCTCTCCTTGAGCAGAGTCAAACCTTTTGCCTAGGCCATGAGATTACCAGTCTCTCCTATACAAAAGAGCCATACACATAAGAAAGAAATCAGACAATCCCTCATTTACTCATCTTTAGTGGATGACGTGTGTTAGTCTCAGTACTTAAATTATCCCTATGTCATTTCCTTGATGCTGTGATGCTATACCTGCAGCTGTGGTCTATCTTTGTAAGGGAAATCCCTGTTCAGTTGTCAGCCTCCACTGAAATAGTTCAGATGATTTCAGCAGAGAAGTAACAGCACAGCTGGGTGAGAATTTTTTTAGCAGATGCTGAAAAATGTAGAAGCAACTAATGGTGGTAGAAAGGAGAGGTTTCAATGAGTTCAGCTTTTATTCTGAAGTAAAGAACAGCAGCTTTGTCCGAGTTGGGCCAGGGAAGAGCATAGGTATGTACTGCCATTTAAAGCTACCCAATCCCCATTTGCAGGTGGTATGGACAGTGAAACGTGGGCCAGAGTATGTAGGATATTGGGGTGGCCAAAACTCTTGCTCCAGTGGGTCATATAGGAATCCTACTTAATGCAACCAGGTAAACTGGCATAAGGACCATGCCAATTTGTGCATACAGCTCTTTCAGTCACTGGTCCAAAGCCTATATATGTATATATATCTAGTTTACATCAGGTATTGCCTGGGCTGAAGTAGCAGGAAACCATTTGTTTCACTGTTTTACAAATACTATTTTTAAAAAAGAAGAAATTGCCACTATGTTTGACTGAAGAAACTGAGAATAACCTTACAATATCACATAATGAGGAGGTGAGCTTCAAAATTAGTTGAAATGGCGAAAAATATGAAGAGACAAAGTAGTTCAAAGGACAAAGTTTTTCATGGTGAGAGGACTGTTGTTTTCACCTTCTGGTTTCATGAATTGTTAAATCTGTTGTTGTCAGTAAGACTTTATAAATGGGAATGAAAAGAGGACCCATCCCACAGAGTCAGCCCTCCATACAACCAAAAATAATAATAAACTAATAATAATAATAATAATAATAAAGCCTCTGAAGAGAAGAAATTCAGCCTTGTGCAAAGGTGTGCTCATCAGCTCTGTTGTTTTTCTTCTTTGATTTTTCTGAGAGGGAGTACATCTTCTGGAATGCAAGTAAATCTTCAAAAAGGGATTTTTCCTTTGGAATGCAAATTGTTGCAGTGATGCTTCTCACACCACTGAGGGAATATAATAATGATACCATGCACAGATACAGCTATTTCTATTTACAGCTATCGGATATTCATAGCTTTATCTTCATGACCCCCGGTGAAGCAGATGATAAGCATTGCAATTGGACTTTTACTACTAGGGAAACGGCAAATTTTACCATCCATGATCCTTCAGTAACTGATGAAAGTGTTCAGCTTCTGCACAAACCTACTCTTGGGCAGTTTGCAAACTGCTTACAGATGTTAATACTTGCGTTTGTGGGATCAGTAATTACATGAACTACAGACATGGATGGGCTTATGTTATCATAAGCTTGTTCTGAGGATCGAATCTGGTAACTATTCACATTGCTGACCACTGCATCTGCTTGAGCAGGCTGGTCAGTATTGATCATCAGTATTGTCAGCAGCACTCTGGAGGCGTAGAGCTTTAACACGTTTTTAGCACATGTGGATACTTAAATTTTGGAGTTAGGAACAGTTTTCCTTGTCTACCTGAAGGTATCCTTAGGTCAGCTTTTCGTAAGCACAATGTTTTGTGTTTTTTCTTGGGACTTTTTTTCTTGGCTCCACACATCCCAGCAGTATGAGGTAGAAGAACAGGATCCTAAGTTCACCATGCTCAGGTATGTGCTTGATCCCACTGTTTATCAGTGAAAAATCAGCCTTGTAGTATGGGACTGAATCTTAAACCTCCCTATATCCTGAGTACCAATAGTCAGCCTTTGCTACACAAATTGACGGACTTCTTTCTGCTGCTTTTGGGAGAAGTGTAGACCATCTCAATGAGGACATGTTTTCTCTGTGAATTTTATTTGTCTTTGCCAAGGTTTGAGGCACTGCTGGCAATGACGAATATCCCCAGTTTGAAGGGAGAAGATGCAGGAATATCTGCTGAGACATATGTATCTGTTGTGTGAAATTAATGCTATGGAAAAGCTGCTTCATACATGACGTTTGTTCCTGTAGTTTAAATTAGGGAGTGTGCCAATTTAGCCAGTGCTTCTCATTTTTTCTCTTGTGCAGTGTGAGAGGAAATCAGACTTTGTGGGAGATGTTTGTTACTCAGTAGAAGTGTCAATCTTGTGAGACTTAAATCTTCTCATTTATTACCAAGACTGAACTGTTGTATCTTTCTCATTCTAGAAACCTTTCTGACCTTAGAAACAGCAATGTAATAATATTGGCTGCAAGGTTAGTTATTGAAATAACTGTTTCGTTAAATCTGAAAGTGGGAGAAAACTTCGATGTTTTATCGATCTGTTGTTCATTCTATTTTTAACTTAGTGGTTTGGTGCTAAACCTTTATGTGGAGATTGATTATTTAGTAGGACAAGGAAAAAAAAATGTAGACGTGAGGGAGGTTGTCACAGGCAGGACTGCTTAAAGAATTTAAAACACCCACTGAGAAAGTCTGAGATGCCCTACTCAGTGGAAGTAACAAGGCATATTTACTTGAAAATGCATATGATCAATTTGATACATTAAGCATTTTGTGAATGAGAATTTATTAGAAAAGGAAGATCTAATGACAATAAAGACACAAACTAGAAGCAGAAATCCCTTTCAGTCTAAAAAACACAGAAAAGTATCTAAATATTTATAAATATGTTGACTATTATTTAATGGGAACCGATAGCTGAATATCATTCTCAACATTTAGGAATGTTTTTTCCTTTCTTTTTCATTTGTCCTGTCTTTAATTGTGCTGTTCTGAATAGCAGCCAAGCTGATGAGTTTTCAGGGCTAACCCTTAGATTTTTCTTAACAGTTTTACATGAGGAGTATTGATTTATTTATTGTCTGATTTTATTAAAAAGTAGAGTAAGCAAATATAAAATGAATCTGTAGAATTCACAGCCACAAGGTGCTACCAGGCTCAGTGGAATTTAAAGAATAATTATCCATTTTAATAGATAATGAGAATTTCTGTAGTGTCCCTAGCTCATTAGAATGATTGTATGATCACACATTCTTTGCCTTAAAAGATGAAGCATGACCCCTAAGTTTCAGAACAGAGATCTGGTTTGCATTTTGATGATATTTTTAACTAGGGGAAGAATAATCCTTCTCTGGATTTCTCACATTTTTCTTTGAAAAACCACAAATTAAATACTGGATTTATTATGCCACCAGTGTGACAGGGCTATGAAAATTCTGGTATCACTATCACATTACTGTGCATACTCTTTCCTGGAGATCAATTTGGATTTTCTTTTTTTTTTTTTTGTCTTTGCTCCTGGTGGTGCGATTTAGGACAAGACTTCATAGTGGCTTGCACTGAATCTTAATCATGTCACTGCAATCCTGTAACTTCAAACTCATTACTCCAGACTACGCTTACCTTTAGAGTTGAATCATTCACAAAAGTTCTTTACAGATTACTTTATAGTGCTTCATGAAAAGAATCAGTGTCTATATATACCATGGCATCAGAGGAAAATCTTTTCTAGAACTCACTGTGCAGATCCAGTGCTAAAATCCAAGATTTCTCACTTTTTTGGATTTGATTTTTCCTTCCACTTGATTTGTATAGATGAGGATTTACATGTGGGTTGTGAGGAATCACACTTGAACTATTGTTATTCAAACTTTATAAAAGCTTATACACAAATAATAATGTGGATGGTTGAACTTTATGAAACACAGTAATGCATACACAATGAATGACGTCATAGGGAAGGGTCTCTGTAAAAAAATCTTTTTTTTCTTTTCTTTTTTTCTTTTTTTTCTTTTTTTTTTTTTATTGACGGGGTTTTTTTTTATAGGACATAAGATTTGTTGCTGTCCTTCATGCAGTTAGGTGCTCAATCAAATGATTGCTATCATTTCTTTATTTGACGGCACAGACATTGTCTAAGAGAAGTCAGAGTTCCCAGCTGTACTTTTATTCTTTGACAAGCGCATCTCCATCTTGTTTCTTATTTAATTTGTGCAGTAGTTCCTTTGTTTCTTCACCCATGAGGATTTTTTTCTGTTTTCTTTTTTTCTGTAATCCCTGGTACAGCAAGTTCTCCTTATATAATATACCCACTGCTATTATGAAAGCACCCAGAAAAATAAATGTTAACATGTGGTCCCTGATGATTGTTATCACTCTTGGCGTAGGTGAGCTATGTTATGTCAAGGAAGGGTGCTGTGAAGTGTTACAAGTAGAGGTCATCCTTTGCAGAATTCCCATGTTTGGGTGCATCATGCAGCTGGTCCACCCCATTCTTTCTGCTTTGCACTCATTAGAATGGTCTGTGGAAGAAAGGGGCTGTACTGTTACCCACATCTGCATGTGGAGTCCTTTCATATTCTTTCCTCCTGCCTACTTAGGGAGCAAGCTGCTTCTATGAATTTACTCACTTGCTTTTTCTGACTACCTAGAACAGACAAGCATCTTGTGGTCCCATGCTGATAAGGAAGGAATGGTTATGAAGCTAATGCTGAATTAAACAAATTCCTAACACTGAAAATCAATATTTTCCTCAAGCTGCCATCTTCAGGTGTTTAGCTTCAGACCACTGGTGCAGTAGCTGAGTCTTATGCAGGAAATGCTGAGACACTGCTGGGAATTAATTGGTGAATTAATTAGAATAAAAAATGAGCAAACAGAATGAGGTTCAGGAAACAGGTCTATCTATGTGGATATTTTCACCATAGGAGTCTCCTTTTACCCTGCTGTCAATCTATAACTCCAGGGTAAGAAGTTCAGAGCAGGCAGTCTTCTAAAATAGCTGCCAGAAATTTATGTAAACATAGAAGACTGGCTTTGCTGTATGGCATGATTCACTGTCAGGCATAATGAATAAAGTTAATAGTCACAAAAAGGAAGTATATTGTTCTGTTAAGCATAAACACCTACAAACTCAGTTGTTAAATGCCCTTGCAGCTGGTTTACATTTATTTGTAAAAGATAGAATTAAAAATGTATATATCATTTTGCCAGTTACTTCTGAGAACCACAGAGTTACAACTGTAGGTGTCAGATGCCTACTACATCTTTTGGAGGCTAGATAAAGAAATAACAACAATGTGGCATTTATAAATATTTATTCCGTCTAAATTCTGTCTATTTCTTTACCAAGTTACTCATTCAGACTAACAGGTATTTTAAGAGTTTGTGGAAAAGAGGACTTTTTTTTTAATATTGCTATAATTCACATGGTTCATCTCTTTCACTTCCTTTTCCAGCATCTGCTTGTCACCTTCACTTACTGATCCCTAGGTTACATTTCTGATTGCTGTTAGCAGGGTTCAGTAAGGGTCTCATGCAGTTTTCAGTGTTGTGCTCTGCTCTACCTCTTTCAGGATTTGCCTCATATCCTATAAACAGGTAACTATCAGCAGGGTCAGGTAAAGTTGACACTAAGGATCTGCTTGCAACAGGTGGAAAAGTTTCATAATGCCCCAGTAGCTGAAACACCATGAGCTTCTAATGTCTGTGTAAACAACAGAAAAACAATCTTTAGATGTACTTTAAATACTGCTTGTGTATTGTAAATGACTGAAAGATATAGGCTGAGAGCATAAGCTGAATAAAGAGGAGGAGCTATTTACAGCACCATAGCAATAAATACATAATAATGAACCTCAGTGCAGCAGTGTTCAAGAACGTTTTAGAAAAGCAGAAAAAAATGGAGTAGTAAAGGTGAAAATATAAAAGGCTACTTGATAAGAAGAAGAAAATTTCCAACAATATTTCCAGATATCTCTTTGCTCCCATTCCTGAACAAAGACTCCTAGCTGCTGTAGCTGCCACGTGGATTACAGATTGACAGCAGATTCTAGTTGCCTCACTTCAATAAACAGAAGACAAGAAAAAGCTACTATATAGGAAGAGGGAACAATAAATCTACCCAAGAAATTATTTCCATATGAAGAGTACCTTCAAGCACATGGATCCTCCTGTCTTCCTTAGCTGTATTGGTAAACACACATGCAGTTCTGGGGCCTGCCACTGCTACAAGACCCTGCAGAGGGAGTGCAGAGTGATTAGACATGTCAAGAAGACCTGACATATGAGAGGGACTTGGAAAAGAGACACTTAACTATCTTTCCAAACTGATTCACAAAAATACCAGGCATGCAAGTCTAAAATTAGAGCTTTAAAATTCTGTGTTTGGTTCATCATTGGCTGTCATAGTCTGAATCTGATAGGTAACTAACTGTTGAGGCCTCCAGATATCAAGATTATGCATACATCATGCATGTACATAAGCATAGCAACCTCTGTGACTGGCATGCAACTGCATGCAGTTGGAAGCTGTTGCCTCCAGTTCAGCTGCAAGCACTGCTTAGGAGGATTAAGGGCCGGGACATCTAACGCCCAGTTCATTTATGGTCCCTCCGATCAGTGAGGCAAGATATTGTGAATAACCTGAAAGAAAGAAAAGATCTGAGCTCCTGCTGAGCAGATAGCACAGGAACACCCCAGCAGAAGTGGGGCATTTCTCTCCATAAGTCACAGTACAATACAGACTGATTGTCCCGGTGCTACATCAACAAATTATTGTGCTTTTTCTGTAACTCTCCTGCGCTTGACTAATTATTTAAGTTAGACTTTCTCTCTGTGTAATGTAAATGTCATTTGCTATAGGAGCTCATTAACAAAAAAATATTTTTCCCCTTACCCAAAAACCTACTGAGAGTATTTTGCTCCTAGACTCCTCCAAATCATTAGCTACAGCTGTCATACTGTAGTCATCTCGATGCTGACAACAGTTAACAACCAGTGTCTTTTAAGAACAATTTCTGGTTTAGATTTATAACTTGGTGTATAGTTTGCATAAAGAGTCAGTGTCTCTGTGCCTTTAAAATTTTCACTCTGGATTCCTTCATAACATAATGCTTTTTGTATTGGTAGTATCTTGGTCAATGCAGCACACATTACTTTGAACTATTTTCTCGTCTGGGCTGTGCAGTCGATGCCCCATTAAACAGCCTCCTCAATATGTGAAAAGAACAATATAAGAATGCTTTTTTTGGCTTCCATCTGACCTACCTTCACATGTTTCAAGAGAGTTTTCTCTACTATAGACTACACAGGCAGTAATATAACTACACATCAAACAGAGAATTAGAAATAGCAATTTAGGAGTTATTCTTGCAAAGCATTTCATATTTATATTTATAGCCACTTTTGATTTCTGATGAGAAAAAATACTTCATTTCCAAACAAACCACAGAGATGAAGTTTTACTACTCATTATTCTATTCTTTGTCTTTCTCCTTTGACTACCTTATTAAAAAAAATAAAAAAAAGATATCATCAGCCCTTTTCCTTGACCCTTCTTCTCATTAGTAATCTAAATCACACTATATATTTCTGTTGGTTTTTTGTGTTGTTTTGTTTTGGTTTAAATTAAATCGAATGGGTGAGGTAGTAGAAGCAATTTCAGAGGAAGATGTTTCAGTGGGGCTGGGAGGTGGAAAAACAAAGGGAAAACCATGAGAACTTCAGCAATGCCACAGCAGCTACTGGAGATTGTCTGCAAAGGAAATTCAGAAAAAAACAGACAAATTTTAAGATCTAATTAATTGCAGTGTTAAGTCTGATTTGTTAAATTTCCAGTCTAGTAAACTAGTCTGTTTTACTGTGCCTGTCTGTAAAACAATTTTTCACAATGTGCTAAGTGACAAAAACCAACCTGTCAAAACCTGAGCCTCCAGTTCCACCCTATAAAATGATTAAATAAAAAATACATTATAGGGTTCTATATCTATTTTCCTACTGATTTCCAGCTAAAATTTGTTCTGTTTGTCAGCTGAGGAAACAAAATGCTGTTATTTCCGCCCTACCAGTAGCCAGCCCTGTGAACAGCCCGTAGATCTGGGAGTTAAGCCAAGATTTTGTTTTGGTTTTGGTTTAGATATTGCATTCAGCATTATTAGTAATGCAGGTGCTACTGGCCAGAATAGGTCTATTGGGACACCTCTACAGTCTCTCACATTTTTATTGTGCTCTTAGTAACACCTTTGTGAAAAGACAAACCCTTGTGGGTTTACCATGTAAAAAGGGTATAGTCGGAAGTCTGTCGGTTTGTGTGAATGCAGCCAGTGATTTCATGAAGACAATTGTGTTCAGGTGTTGTAAAATATATGATAAAACAAACCAGTTCTGACCACTTGATTCAGGGTTCATTTGTATTTACCTTGAAATTTACCTAACTTATCAGAGCCAAAAATTAAAGAAAACATGTCTTCATTTTTATCACCTATATTTATCATGCAAAAGTGCAGTTTGTATGAATACTAACAGATTATATCTTGAGGTCAATAATTCCTGCATATAGTCTTTTTTATTCTATGGAAAACATCTTTTTTTCCTAGATGTTAACTTAAATGTTTTCTTAGAATCATCTACAGACTACAATTTTTCTTAATATTTTCTAATTTTCTGATTAGAAATCCTCAATAGGTTAACAATTTTTGAAAAAGTACACTCAACTTCCATACAAACTAACAACTTCTATTTGTTTGTGGCTATCAGATTTCTAGAGGTCTGGTCTCTGGATGATTACTTAAAACATGTGAAGTTATCCTGTGTTATGTGCACATTATATGTGAATACTCCTAGTATTAGTCTTTCACTGGGTGTAACGAGGTTCTTGTTGCTAATCAAGTTAAATAAATCTTAAATACAGACGGAGGGAAGCATATTAGTCAAACAGTTAAGTCTTGTACATAAAATGTTAGCTGACAGTTTTGCTACATTGCGTTGGTCATATATGTAAAATATATTTTTAAGTATTTGTTAAGTTGCAAATACTTCACTCACTCAAGGCAGCAATATCCCATAACTCCTCAGATTGCAAAACTTCTGCAAACCTTAATTATTCAAAGCATTCTCCTTAAGATCACTGAGCTAAGAGGTTGTCTTAACTACCCATGCTTTATCAACAGTTAAATTCAGATATTTCTGAGTTTGATTTGCTCGAGTGCAGAAGATACTACCCAGTTCCTCTAAATGTTTTCTGAATAAGAGATTCTTAATTCAAGAGACTGTAGACAGAACTGACATGGGTAGATCACATGAAACACAATATGTTGTTCCTTATTTGGAACTGTACATATTGTTTTTCTTCCTCTGTGGATGTTTATTTGAAAGATGAATAGGTCACTCTTAGCAGGAGAACTCATCATATGAGTGCCAGATACAGAAGACAGATGAGTCAGTTTCATACACACTACAAACCATGCATGCAAGATAAAGCTATATACATATTTGCATTTGACCTAAACTTCAACTTTCAAAAATAGGTTTAAGAGAAATTATTCTGAAATTCAAAAATTGCTTTTGCAGAAAGAAAACAGTTTAAGCAGCAGAGCTGAAGAACAAAGAAGTCTCTGCTGGTAGGAAAAGAACACATTGAGAATGAAATACTGTATGTCAGTCTGCATGAGCTCAAGCCTATATTTAATATACACTTTGAAATGTGTTTATCTGATGCATGATTGATACTGCTGCAATGTTCAAATCTCAGCCACTGCCCAGTCATTGCTTGTCATTGTAAAATATGGCTTAGTGTAGAAAAAAATCAGTATTTTTTGTGTTGAATGCAGTACAAAATGTCTGTCTTCTCACTGTTTCTTTTGCATATGGTAAAAAGATAAAAATATTGATTTTTTTTCTTTCATGGTTTCTTTTACTTTATTTATTTATTTATTTATTTATTTATTTATTTATTTTAAACCTGCACAATTTGGATTCAAGACTGTTAATGACTGCTTTTTTGAATGAGTTCAAATGAACATGAGGTGGGAAAGTCACACAGCTTACAGGAACTGCAGCAAAGTCTAAAAAAAGAAAACTGCAGTGAACAAGAGTACAATGCTGAATACGACACTCATCATTGTATTCTTTCTTCACTGTCTCAAGAAATTAGAGCTACTGGACATGTGATCCAAAATGTCTCTGCTGTTTTGCCATAATAGAGGCATTATATTATTTGCAACATGCACACAGATTTCGGAAGCATAATGGATGATGAATAGTATAACAAATAAAGATCCTGAAAATAGATGAGGCATATTTGCAGCAGAGTTGGAGGGTGATGGGGATTCTAATGTGCACATGTTAATCAATTAAAATGAAGCCAGATGTACTAACAATCTCAGGATGAAGGGTAGTGATCTTGCAAATAGCCTCATGAAATAAAAATGTGAGCTTGAACATTTGTGGGGGGGACAGCATTTAGGGAAGTGAGGAGAAAGTATTTGTCAGCCTACGAGGTCAGCTAATTTTACACCCATTCTTATCCCATTCAAATGTAATTGGGAATGGGAATGTGGGTTCTCAGAATGACCTACATTAATAGCAGATTTATGTATTCCTCCTGGGCAGTGAGCATTTTAATAACTGCAGAAGTCCATATAGTGCTGTGACTTCATTAGGTCCAGAGCTGTAATGAGAGATGCTCATCTGACTGGCAGTGACCATAGCCTCATGTAAGCATAGAAAAATCCTTTCTTTTAACCCACTTGCTTAGCATGGGTCAGAGTACTTCATCAGCATGCCATGCAAGTGTTGCAAGCTTACTGTGCTTGCTTTAATGATCCAGAATATTAGGGAGATGGTCTGACCTACTGGTCAGTGACAGGTACAACTTGGAGATACTAGCACCGTCAGGAGAAAACATTTAGACCAAACATCATGAAGGGTTTTTTTGTTTCGGTTTTTTTTTTTTTTTTTTTTTTGAATTGCCTATAAATCCTATTCCATTCTTTATATGCATGCTTGATTTTTTGCAACATATACAATCTTTGTTCAGAATATGATGAGAACAGCAGCTGCCAATTATAATTGTGGTACTGGGGAAAAAATAATCCCTGACCTTTTTGAAAGCAGCAGTGAAACTAGCTGCCATTCCAGAAAACAATTTATGAACCAGAGAAACAGTCCTAGCAGGAGCTTTGGAAGAGGGGTTGCTGCTGGAAAAAGACAAGTGTGAAGAAGAATGCCTTGAATTGGTGGTGCTGTAAGAGCAAGAAATCCTTATTGAATCCCATCTCCTTCTAGTCCTGTTTCTAAACAAATAGAAAAATTGAAAATTACGGCTTCCAAGAAGATTATATATGGCTTCTCCAGCAGTTCATATTAGTTAAGTTGTGTAAACCAGAGTCTACACTGAGGACAGTAGCTGCTATATTGTACTCTGGTCTGGCTTTTACCTTCTTTCTTCATTCACACTCATAGAATCTTGGAATCATACAATAGTTAGGGTTGGAAAGGACCTTAAGATCATCTAGTTCCAACCCTCCTGCCATAAGCAGGGACATCTCACACTAAACCATGTCACCCAAGGCTTTGTCCAGCCTGGCCTTGAACACTGCCAGGGATGTTCATTTCCTTATATCCAATCTAAACTTCCCCTGTTTAAGTTTTAACCCATTACTCCTTTTCCTATCACTACAGTCCCTGATGAAGAGTTCATCTCCAGCATCTTTATAGGCCCCCTTCAGATACTGGAAGGCTGCTATGAGGTCTCCACACAGCCTTCTCTTCTCCAGACTGAACAGCCCCAACTTTCTCAGCCTGTCTTCATATGGGAGATGCTCCAGTCCCCTGACCATCCTCGTGGCCCTCCTCTGGGCTTGTTCCAACAGCTCCATGTACTTTTTCTGTTGAGGACACCAGAACTGTACACAGTACGCCAGGTGAGGTCTCACGAGAGCAGAGTAGAGGGGCAGAATCACTTCTTTCAACATTTTGGTCACGTTTCTTTTGATGCAGCCCAGGATACGGTTGGCTTTCTAGGCTGCAAGTGCACACTGAAGCTGACTCTTGTTCATTTTCTCATCGACCACCATCCCCATGTCTTTCTCTGCAGGGCTGCTCTGAATCTCTTCTCTCCCCAACCTTTAGCTGTGCCTGGAATAGACCTTACCCAGTTGTAGGACCTTGCTCTCTGCATTGTTGAACTTCATGAATGTAGCGTTATCTCACCTCTCAAGTGTGTCTCCATTGCACTCCTTTCCTAGACTATAATTTCTCTACTTGAAACATCTGAAGGAGTTGACATCTGCTTCTTCCCATGAAAGGTAGAGAGCAAATGATAGCAGTCATCAGAGAGGCCTTGCATCTCTTTATTCAGGAGAAAGAACTAATACAAAAAAAAAAAAAAAGGAGGGTGGGAAAAAACCTGGTAAAGGGTGTGTAGTTTGGTTTGGTTTGATTTGGTTTTCTACAGAGCCATTATTTTGTACCTCAGCTTGGTTCAGATGTACCTCAGCTGAAGAGAATTGCGTGAGAAGAGCACCTTTCTGGAGGTCTTCTGAAGATTTATGACTTCTCTCACAATAGTTTAGACAGCTCACTAGATATAAGAAGTTGTCTGAATCTACACGCTAAAATGTCAGCAAAATAAATGCTAAATATTGGAAGGTACTGCTGTACCCATCAGTCAAGACTATGATTTTGCATAAAGAAATACTAAGCCTGTGTGATGGCCCACTATCCTAAAATCAGCTCTTAGCCCCTAACACAGTTCTGAAATCCCTTGGCAAGCATCTATCCTGTGCAGACAACCAACCTATGCCTGCTAGACACTGCAGAGACATGGAAAAGACACGTCATGCTTTGGATGGGAATAACAGCAGGTGAAAGGCGGGAAGTAGCAAATTTTCTTCACATACACCCACTGAACAGAAAGATCTCTTTGTTTCCCTAAATCTCTAAAAGAGAGGACTAACTTCTTTATATGCAGTCTTTCCTCCCTACCACAGACTTATCATTGAAGGAAAAATTGTACTGCATACTACAGAGAACAATTTCATCAACTAATTTGCTTTTGTTGTTTTCCAAGGTGTTCTATCTAGCTGTTGTCTCTCCAAGGTAGGTACGGGGAAAGCTAAGCCTGTTCTCATTACTGCCTTTCACATCACTGAACTTAAGCGTCTGCCTGTAATATTCTGTTTAAATGATTATAGTTTTGAATATTCCCCATGTTCAACAGGAAATTCACTTAATCTAGAAACAATCTTTACCCACGATCACGCAATTGCTGCTTACTAATGAACCCAGTAGACATCCCTCCTGGATGCTGTACACATGAGCGGGCCCTGCCACAAGCTTGTGATGGGAAATGCAAAGCAGCACCCTGGAATAAAGGTTTGCTACAGGGTGGGGGGAGTGAGCACTCACCAGACAAGCTGGGTTAAAAGTTCACCAGAGATGGAGGCAGTTGACCTGTACCATTTTAATATCATGGTTTTCTAAAGGTTGCCTTTTAAAATCGGGTTTCATTATAAGGGAAACAGGAACTGAGTATGGAACAAATCTGCACAAAAGCAAAGGGTGTGCTGAAGGAGCTGAAGATGATACAATCAGCATGGAGGTTCCCATAGCCCCTCCAGCATGCCCTCAGTGCTGCCTCACCAAGGTGTTGTCCTCTGCTTTACCAAGTGAATTTTGTTTCGAAATTCAAGTCAATAAATAATTCATAGAAAAAAGATTGATGAATGCAGATTTCTTCTGAGAATCATTCACAAACTTCCATGCACTGAGCCTCAGCTAACCAAATGCATTCCATTTTTGAAAACGTCAAGTTGTTTATGAAAATGACCTCCAGCTGGTCTCTGACAGCATCTCAGCAATTTAGTTTTATTGTTCATTATTGTTAGTATTTCACTGCTCATCTAAACCCCAGAGCAGTCTGCCTACTCCCTCATGGTGCAGCTGAACATTTCAGAAGAGGAAGCCAGAGATGGAGCAACCTGCAACAAATGGCAGAACTCTACAGAGAATTGTGTGGGGAGAAAAATCTTCCTTTGAGACAATATTCTAGGAAATCTAGGAGAAATTGGCTGGGTTTGGTATTAAGTCACGGTGAGAATCTGTAAAATATCATCTAATACTTACAAAAATAAGAGGTGAATCCCCAGCTGTTTTAAATGTGCCTTCAGTGATGTGTTCTCCTGGCTGTCTGTCTTTCCTAGACCAATGGTTGGTCCCAGTATTAGCAAATGGCACTGGTGGCCTTTCTACTGAAGGCCGTCTGTTTTATTTTAACATGATTGCTCAGCTATCCTGTTGGGAGGTGCCCTGCTTCTTTGTCTCTCTTCATTCTGCTTTGTTTGTTATTCCAAAGAAAAAGCATGTGCTTCAGCTTTCAGGTGCATTGAAGTGTTTCTTCCAAACAACAGTTTATTAAACTGTGGGATTCTTCAGGATAAAATGTGACATAATTTAAAACTAGAAGATGCCATTATTGTTAAAAATAATGCCTTAAAAAAAAAAAAAAAACAAACCAAAAAAACCCCTAAATCCACACACAAGAAAAGAAAAAAGACCCCCAAAAGAACAAGACAAAACAAAAAACAAAACAAAATAAAAAACCAAAACAAAACCCAAAAAACAAACTAACCAATCCCAAACCTACCTTCCCTACTTCCCTCCTGAAAAAATCCTCCCCTCAACAAATCCAAAGTCCTACCTAGTCATAGCAATGGTACACAAAAGAGGAAGAGAGGAATGAACATATTGTTTCCATACACACCCAGTAAAAACAATGAACACTTGAGCAGCTAGATATTATTTGCCTGAGAAACCCAGCATATTTCCTTACTCAGACAGTGGCAGGGGAAGATCCAGGTGCTCTGGTCTCCCTCCAGCTGGACTATCATCTCCATGACCTGCAGCTCTGCAGCAGAACAGAGGCTTAAGAGACGGTTGCAGCAGACACCCTCATGCTCCCAGCTAACATTTCCTGTTGCAGTCACTTGAGGCTGGTACTGCTCTTGCTTTTCACCTACAGCTCTCCAGCTCGATTCATTTTTACATGTGGAAAAATACAACAGAAAACTTAGTAACAATGAAACAAAGACAAAATGCTGTATTTTGTACTTCAGAGATCTAAACTATATTCTAAAACCTGAAGATATGATCTAGTTTTCTGCATACCTTTATAAGCAACATGCTAGTATGATGGTTTAATTTTATTTATTATTGGCTATTCCAGACTGCAGGTTTGTGAAGCATTTGAAGAGAAACATCCAGCATTACCACTGTAATTGCAGCTTCCAGTTTTGGGAAATAATCATAGATCTACACTTAGGAAAATTATCTCATCTCCCTAGCAGCTGCCTTTATTTCACACTGTCCACTGACACCTACAGCTATGTACAAAAATCCACCCTTGCCATCTGGGTGCTTTCCCTTGGGAATCCAGGACCTTAATCTCCATCACACTCTTTCAAGACCTTTATACTAAATTAAAACCACTACAAAAACAGAAAAGGAAGTGATGAACTAAAGCCAGATCCTTCAAACTAGCAGGCAGCTCTGTGTAATACGTTAGACATAAATAAGTTCTTATAAGCAGAAAATATAGAAGCATTTTGTGTTATAGATTCTGAGCAATTTGAAGCCAGGATTAAAGCAATATTACAAGCAATTAATCATTAATCATTAATCATTAATGCAAATTCCCCAGTTAGCAATTCTGGACAGAGCCCTGGGTGCAGACATTAGTATTCACAGCAAGGACTTCACAAACAGAGTAGCACACTAATAAAAAGAAAAAAAAAAATCGCTCTGCAGACAGCAGCTGTTCAATATAGATCATCTTTCAATTTTAATTTGAATCATCATCTTTCCAAGTCAAATTGATTAATACTAGGATACCTTATCCAAAAGCCATGTGGTCAAATCAAAGATCAATTTAAAATGTGTTCTAAGAGATTGATTTTTCTAATTCGCAGATATAAGAAGCTTTAAGCTCTGCTAGCATTGCCAAGACATGACCACAGCATCATTCCAGCCACAAAGACACACAGACAATACTCAATGGACGCAGACTAATGGAAATGAATTTTTATTAACTCACCTGGAAACATAAACCAGAAATAAACCACTTAGCCCTCATCCTTCTTTGAGTATTTCACTGTGTTAGAGAGGCTTAAATTTTGCGGATGCACTGGGGCCTCCACAACTTTCTTTGGGTAAGATCTCCCAGACCTGCAGGTCTGGTTTACTGCCCCAGTTTGTGGGTGCTCACACCTATGACAAAACCATTAGAAAACACCTTGGCTGTTGGTGCCCTGCTCAGTCCAGCAGCCTCAGCTTGGAATCGCTGAGTCACCGTTTCCTACCCAGCATTAAAACAGATTCTCTGAGGTCAGGAACACACACTGAGGGAGGTAAGTTACCACAATATTTTCCCCTGAGTTGCATACAAATTTCATCACCTGGATACTAAACCAGCTAACTTTTCTCAACATTGACAGCCTGACAGCATCCCATAATATCCTTTTCTGTGATACACAGGACTGAATTATAAGTAATTCCTCAGGAAAGATCATATGGATCTACAGCCTGCAAAGTCAAAGAGCATCCCATCTTTCTCTCTTTCTATGGTCTCCAAAAAGAAAATTGTTTTTTAAAATATATGTGTAGAGATGATTTATCACTCTTCAGAAATGCTCTCAGCAAATAGCAGTGGTGACCTGAAAGGGGTGCAACAGCAGAATAAACAAACACACCACTGACAACTCCAATTGTTTAGGTAGGGTTAGAACACTCTGAAGAGCTAAAAAACACCTCTGCCCCATGAGCTTCATTTGGAGATGGATGTTTTAAGAAGTAAATATGTTGAATGGCACATGGACACTTATCCTCCACCTTCGTAACTTGCATTTGTCTGCATCTACAGTGTCTGCATAACAGTTGACATCCTTCTCTTTCCTTCTAGTATCTCCTGTTTCACTCCACAGAAAGAGAAAACAACCAAACAACAAGAACAAAGGTTTGAACAGTAGATATATGAATTTCCAGAGTGCTTTGATTGGAAATTGCAGTGTAGCAAAACCAGTACACAGATTGCATTTGAGTTCCTGAGCCATCCAATATCCTCAGGTACCCCTCAGGTAATGATTTTTACTCTGACTTGCTAGATTCTATGCTGAAATATAACCTTTTTCAAAAATGGAGCTGTTCCTGACTTTCTTTTGGGTGGGTATTTTTTCAGAGTTTGTCTTTTTCAAGTATTTCATACAGAGAAGAACTCAGCATAATTGTTCTGCAAAATTTATGCATTCAGATTTGGGCAGCTAGACAGACCATTTACTTTTTATTCTTAGTTTTGCCACACCATTAGTTTTAATTGGTGATGGTAGTAGCACAGCATGCAACAAAGCCCTTGCTGCTCCCCCTTTTCTTCCTCTGATGGCAACACAAGCGCTTCTCTGCATCAAGTTGGTCTTTCTTTTTACGGCTCACCTCTTTCAAAACAATGAAAACTCTTAGAAATATACTTTTAAAATCTCAAAACGTCATTTCAGGTTGGGTTTTTTTCCACACCTTCCAGCTTTATGTCAAAAACAGCTTCCAGAGGAAAATCTGTTAAAAACCAGAAACCAAAACATTAACATACTAAATACTCTACAATAATACTCTTAGAATCAATTTCTTCTGCCAATCCTCCCATATGACACTGGTCATCTATTTTGGATTTTTTCATAAAACTCTATGGTTTGAGTGACCTCCATACATAATTTAACACCAGCTAATCTGTACATTATTTAGCCTATGGCAATGCAAACACAGCTGCCAGGGATTCCCAAATCAACTAATTCTGTTATGTATAAAAGGTAAGATGTCATAGCCTATAATAAGTATTTTCCCATTTAAAAGAAGACAAAAAAAAAAAAAAAAAAAAAGGCAAGATACAATATGTATTGCTCAATGTCTTCCTTGAAGAAGAATTTTATGTTCTGTACATTAGAAAGTTGTATTATACTTCCAAACTGTTCAAAAGTATCTATTGCCTATACAAGAAATTACTTCGCATATGCAACCCTGGATACCACGGATGTCTGAACACTTATAATCACCAAAGGAGTAGCACCTCTTCATCTTGCAAATATGAAGTATATTTCAAGAGGATATTTAGTTAGGGATGTGTAGCAAAGACTCCCAGATTGACTGAGGCTGTAATTATATGGAGTTATATGCACTAAAGAGCTGTAAAAGTTGTATAGTAGCAAAACTGCAGAGCAGATCCTTGCACAAACACTCTGCTGGATCTGACAGATGTTGAGCATCTTCTGCAAACAGCATTCTGCATGGGGCTCAGGCATACAGAGACCCTGCATACTGCTGCTGGAAACCAGCTTTTACCATGGATGGAATTGGTATGGGCTGCAAAATATTACCAGGGAATTACATTATTCAGGGTTTTTAAGTTCTTACTCCATATTTAGTCTATTCAAAATGAAACAAACTCATGTTTGTTAGCATTTTCATTCTTTCCTCATGGGATCAGAATGTTGTCCTTTTTTTTTTTTTTTTTTTAATACGTATTATTAAATGGGTTAGACACATTGCTTTGGCTGAAAAATTTATTTAGAATTCCAAAATAGTTCATGTTTGACAATTAGATTAATTTTTACTATTTTTTTTACTTTACTGTTTTCTAGTAAAGCATTTATCTGAGATCTTTCTACTTTGTTTATTTTTCAAATTCAATGCCTTTTCAAATTGCTGATCATTATAATTAAGATAAAGCAATGATTGTAAAAATGCCACAGAATAAAGTGTTTCCATGAATTTGGGCAGCACAAGTCAGATTACACAAAACACGATGTTTCAACACAGTAGCTAAGTAGTCTAACTGATAATGCCACAAGAGGCAATGTTATTTCAAAACTGTAAAAGTTTTAAAGAAGCCTGAGCATTTCAAACAGAAGTTAAAGACTACAGCAATACTTTGTTTTACCTGCAAAATGGCAGAGGAATTCTTTTATCCGTAACAGTGACTTTGTTGCAGCTATGAAACGAAAAAAGAAGCTAAGGTATTTGTCACAGGAAGACAATTTGTTTTAATTCATAGGGAACACATCATGTGCCATTTATCCAAACATAATTTGATGTTTTCTATCTAAATAATTCAGTGAGCATCACTGCTAAATGACAGACCAAATATTCAAACACAGTCTGAAGGATCCTATTCTAGTTGTTAAAATAAGCTCCTCTCCTGCAACAGAAAATGCCACTGTTGACCCCTGTGCATATGGAGGGTCATAGTCCCATATGAGGGTTGTCTGCAAGATGATGAAAGCTGATACTCTCCAGGGTCCCGCAGCAGCAATTCTGTATCCCATGATCATGCCATGTGCAAAATATATGGATATACTGATGTGAACAATCAGTAAAATCACCATAACACTTAAATCAGTCTCTTCAGGAAGCAACAGTTTGCAGGCCAACACATTTTAATTTAGTGAATTCATCTTTAACATTTTACTGCATCTTATTATATTCACAGATCTGAATATATTGTGTACAATTTGTATTTAAATTTTCATAGAAAATTCAGACTTCTTTAAAACTAAAAATATAGTCTGATTGAATAAAATAGTCTAATTGCCTAGATTTTCTCTGAGATTGCACATCTTTTCCCCAACAAATAGGGGAGATAAATATAGTCACTGAAGGTGTGCCAGTATATATAGAAACAAAGATTTTCTCAGTGTAGAGGGCTCACTTCTGTATATATAATGAATGTGAAGATGTAATAGTCCCTACATAGTACTTTCCCTCAGCAATTCCTCCTATTAATTTTATTCTTGGACTTAACTTTTTGGCCAGGAATCCAACCTCCTGCCTCTAGTTACCTGAGCTGGAGGCAGCTTTCCAAAAGAGCATTAGTTTTGCAAGTGAGTCTTATCTTCATTTCACAGTATTCTTTCACTAATAATGGTGATTATCTCTCTTGTGAATATTTCACTAATGTTAGGATTTTCATCCTAGTTTCATGGTAGAACCAGGCACAGGAGAGGTCCAAGTAAGAGCAAGCTCTTAAAAGAGCTTTCTGTAACCTCAAGAGAGGGAGAAAAACCCCAAGCATTGTGCTGTGATGGATACAGATCTGTGTAGTGACTATGCTGCTTTCAGTAGGGTTTGTTTCATAAGCCTTTATTTTTTATATAATAGATATATATTTAAAACAAATATAAAGCATCTTCCATACGAAGACAGGCTGAGAAAGCTGGGACTGTTTAGCCTGAGAACAGAAGGCTGCGTGGAGACCTCATAGCAGCCTTCCAGTATCTGAAGGGGGCCTATAGGGATGCTGAGGATGGACTCTTCATTAGGGACTGTAGTGACAAGACTAGGGGTAATGGGTTAAAGCTTAAACAGGGGAAGTTTAGATTGGATATAGAGAAGTTCTTTACTGTTAGGTTGGTGAGGCACTGGAATGGGTTGCCCAAGGAAGTTGTGAATGTGCCATCCCTGGCAGTGTTCAAGGCCAGGTTGAACAGAGCCTTGGGTGACATGGTTTAGTGTGAGGTGTCCCTGCCCACAGCAGGTGGGTTGGAACTAGATGATCTTAAGGTCCTTTCCAACCCTAACTATTCTGTGATTCTGTGATTACTCTAAAGGCAGCATGTCTGGTTATCCTAATGTTATTAAGTTACAATAACAAGAGCTGAAACACTGACAGCATATCTCTTTTCAAGAACCATCTCCAAGGTGGAGGTACATATAATCATCTTAAAGTCAGAAAAAGATTTCCATGTCAGATTAGAATTGAGTTACCGTGTGTTAGCTAACTTAGTTCTGCACACAGCAAAGCATCAAAGTATTATTGATAAATGTCTTGAGGAGTGCAGTTTTCAAAATACTTTATAGCCAGTGATTTTTATATAACACAGAATAATAGTTTGGATGCTTTTCTGAATCTCACTAAACACCAACCTGCATCTTAGACTATCTTTGCATATTTTGCCTATATTCTTAGGGCCCACAGCATCCATTTCCCACACTCAGATAATTTCTGAATGTTGGTTATTTTATCTTTACTTATATCACCAATGCTTGGAGATGTGTAAATGTTTTCTAACTTTGAAAGGCATGTTTGCAACTGAAATTTATAGAAAATTTAGATTGTTTTAAATGTATATATAACGTACCATGACATGACATGACATCTCATGACATGACATAACAACATGACGTGACATGACATGACATGATACAATGTAACATAACGTGATATAGTGTGGAAATTTATACCCTACAAAAACTTGTTTTATGAAACAGTGTATTAATGAAAATGTTTGGACAGGAACATGAGCCAATTAGTGGATTGCGGATGTGATTCGTTTTACTAGTTTACCTTTTTGTGATTACCTTTTCCTCCTTTTCTAATGAGCTGGGGGGAGTACCTCTGTTCTTCGTGT